>MU723267.1:108006-153273 GCA_026770625.1 Nicotiana glauca
GTGTGAAATTCTAAGTGGGAAACAAGAGAGAAACGTGAGGGTTTCTAAGTGTTTCAAAAAGGGGCTAAGGTTTGGCTTGGGCAGATCTTAGTGTTGGCAAAAGAACGACTTGTGTTCTTGCCAAAAGTGGGCTGTGAGCGGACTGTGTTCATAGCAAGAGTGAGGGTCCTTTGTATATTTTCAGAATTAATGCAAAGGTTGGGAATTTTCCCGTAGTTGTTTTGTGTTCTTATTATTTTGCTGCCTAAATTTCGTTTTAAGCCAAACTTGCTGAAAATTAGCAAAGTGTTTCGGAAAGGCTGAGTCAAGCGGGGGACTTGACTGCCGCGCGGGTGTGACTTTGGGCTGACCAAAAATGCCCCCGTGACAATATCCATCGTTTAAAGTTGAGGGAATTTTATTTTTTAAACACAAGTTGAATGATTTTCAACTGAATTAGTTATTACTCTTGACAAATATCAGTTCCATTCATAACATTTGTTTGGCTCAGTTAGAGTGTAAGTCTAGATTTTAAAAAAAACAATTACGAACTCTCATTCCCTCGCTTTGCTATAAACCCCTTTCTAAAACCCTAGAGTCTCGGTACGCAAGAAAATAGCACTTGGTGAAATGCCAGGTCTGACGTCAGAGTCCGACGACCTTGCAATGGTCCCAGTCTCGTCGGGGCCGGAAAATCACCCGGCGGTCATCTATCCTCTCCATCACGGTCTCAAATCCCCGATTCATCGACTCTCCATTTCCTGGTCGCGGGGCAACACTCTCCAAGTCTCAGTTCTCGGGAACCCTCAGTTGGACACGGCGACAGACGTAGACGGCCTTGAGGGTGGCGGCGGTAGAGTGGTGGAGGTGAAGCTGAGTAACAGCGGAGATGAGGAAGTTGATGCCGCAAGATGGAGGAGAATAGCTTACGGTTCCGTCACTCCTTTCGCGCTTCTTCAGAGCCGCAAACATTCTCTGTCGGCTATATCGTTAGATAACCCTCCTTACAAGGCACAGTGGTAAAATTGTGTGACTTAATTTAACTCTATACCAAATGCACTCTATATTGTGATACGTGTCTGGATTTGAAATGTAGTTTATAAAAAAGCAAAAAAATGTGACTTTGGAATTAGTTAGAGAGGAAGACCAACTGCTTGATACTTGTGTTTTCTGAATGTTAATGCAATTTATATTTTTTTATCAAGTAAAATGAATTTCATTTATAGCGGAAAAGCTCCTTTATATAGGAGGTATCCCTAAAAAAGAGAATCGCAAAAGGATTTGATTCTCTACCAAAGATACCCAACCTTCTGTACGAATAGGAATCTCATGGGTGCACCAAAAAAGCATATGTATGAAATCAAACTCTTTTAAGCCCTCCTGTTGTTCTCTTTCCATGCAATTCACATAAGTGCTAATGGAGCAACATTCCACACCCTGTGTTCTTCTCGTCCATCTTCTAAAAGTCTAGCTAAATGGAGCATTTTTCATAGTGCATGATATGGTTCATTGTAACTGAAACCATCTCATAAACTCCTATTACACACGTGAATGTACCTGACAATGCAGTAGTAAT
Source organism: Nicotiana glauca (assembly GCA_026770625.1). Taxonomy (NCBI): domain Eukaryota; kingdom Viridiplantae; phylum Streptophyta; class Magnoliopsida; order Solanales; family Solanaceae; genus Nicotiana; species Nicotiana glauca. Next base: position 109,562 of record MU723267.1, read on the forward strand.
GAGCCATGTCTTCTTCCGAATACACACGAAGCACTAGCTAACTGATGTAATCCTTCTTTCCCTTAGATTTTCACCTGTTAGAGTTGCTTCCTTCACCACCAACCAACAAAAAAGTACACCTTTCTTGGCACACTAGGAATCAAATGACTGATGAGAGATGCCCGACTTCCCTCTGGCTAGCAGCTTATTGTAATGATGTAGTTTTTACTGCGAATTGTCCACCTTATTCTAGCTTAAAGAGTCCTAGCTTTCTAGATCTTATTGGTAAGTTTTGTTTATCAAGCATTTCAAGCAGACTGTGAAATTCTTCTGATCTCCCCATCATGAAAGTTCCTTCTAAGTGTAAGATCCCAAAGCACACTCCTGTCATGTAAACTCGGAGCTTTCTAGACTTCTCTCTCTTTTTGGCACAAAACTCTGCAGATGCTTGAAAGTGTGATCCTCAACATGTTCTTTCACATCACATGTTACCTGAGAACTAACCTTGCTTCTGTCTCCTACCCTGAATGAGATATTTAGGTAAGTTTTTGGCAGTGGTGGGCCTGTGGCTGAAACCTTCTGTATAGGATTTGCAGGACTCCTTAGGTAGTTAGGTCATAAATGAATGATGTGATGGGTCAATATTTTGAAGTTTGGGAGTTGATCTCCTTTTTCTTTTGAAAATTGGATTTATTTATTTGAGAGCTACATAAAATATACTTTTAAGTCACAATTTTGAGAACTAAAAATATTTTGAAAATGAAAGAATCATTGTCAAATAAACAGTTGTTTGGCTCTATGAATAGTAATGATGTTGTACAAAATGGGACAGAGGACGTCTGTGATTAACGTGGGTGAGGCAACCAGTTAAAACCAAATATCCGATAGCTGCTTTCCTTAAAGGCTACCCGCTTTCGAGTGAACTGAACTTTTAACGCGGAGCATGTATTAGTATAAGAAGTGGTAAAGCTGGCGACTATATTGCGCTTGATTTTCAATGATTCCTGGAAGGAACCTATGCAGAGATAAGTCCTCTAGAAGTAAATCATGTCACACCACCTTAGAGTTGATTGACTAAGTGTTTTTTCACGGCTCTTTGCTTTAGTAAACTCTAAGCTCTGTTTTGGACTGCTTCACTTCATACTTAAAAAAGAGAGGAAAAGAATACAATTTCTTTCCTTGCATTTTTTCTATAACCATGGTGTCCGGACCAGCTTGCGTGCACCTAGACTAATTTCGCGGGGTGCCTGCTATCTCCCACTAGCACAAGTATTGGGTAACTCTGTCCATGAAGGTTTGGACACAGGAGAAAAAAATCACTAAGTGATTTTGCTTCAGCTAGGATTCGATCTTGAGACCTCATGGTTCTCAACCCACTTCATTGACATCTAGGCCTCTTGTTCATTTGTATATACTTGCCAACTTCCAGGATTTTCTCCCAATCCAATTGCTCGTGATGCAATTTTGTAAAATTTTGATGGTGAAAAGCCAGAGGATTTATCCTTATCAAAAAAATAAAAAGTCCAGAGGATTTATTTTCTCCCCTACTACAACAGAAGAGTTCCAAGTCACATAAGCTTGAAGTTCATTTCTCTATTAGAGACCTGAGAGAGTTTTAATCAGCACTATAACGGCTTGAGTGGATGTGTCCTTTCATTGGGTCACTTGTTGACAGTTGTTGCATTTCGGTGTAAAATCAGGTGGGAGCATGTCTTAGAGTACAGCAAAGAGATAAATTCTCTGCTCAGTGATCGAAAATCACCTCCTAGATCAATTATTGAAGATCCCAAGTCGGTAGTAAACGTGAGTAATTGTCAATTGTCATCACACATTTGTTTTGGCTGTATGCAGACTCTCAGCTTTTAGCTATAGTATTTATCTGGTGGCTGTCTGTGCATGTTAGGAAACTGCAGAGCCGATGTGTTTGAAAGCTGCGTGGGAGCTTCTGGAGATATTTTATGTAGACAAGCAATCTCAATCCTGGATTCCTGAACGTTTGCTAGATTGGTTAGCTGTATGTTTTTATTTTATGCAAGTTTCCTTGATTTTCTCTGATAGATGTCACAGATCTCATACTCTGTGGAGATATACCATTCTTCCATCTTAATGCACGTTTCATTCAACAGGACTACGATCCTTTATTCTCGGGAACTGTACCAACTATTCATTCAAAGCTTGTGGATTTTCAGCAGGAACTTGCTGGCGTACAGGTGTTGTTGTCAATTGATTTCCCTGTGAACTTTACATTCATTGGGCCTATGGATTGACAAATTATTAGTCAGAATTTAGGTACTATATGTTGACTGGATATGGATATAAATGTAGAAATTAAAATTTAATTGTATTTAGACAGGAGTGAGTCCAAAAGTAGAGTGGATATTACCATTTGAAAAATTTAAACTTTCTTTAATGAAAAGTGGCAGAGTGATACTTCTTTCATGGGTAGGATATTCAAAAGATAATCATTTGTGTTAACAAAATTACTTTTAGGAAGTGGGTTTTGGCACAATACAAAATAGAAATTAGGATAGTTAAACTATGACGGCAAGTGTAGCCATTCCATCTTTCTATGCTCATTTCCACTTAATTTGCTCATAACAGGTTGTTGAAGAAGATCCTAACTACTGGGAAGCAATAGCATCAGCATTGTCAGTTGGCTGGCTGGGAACTGTGGTAAGCATATCATTTTTGGATGGATATCAACCATCAGAAGTGTGCATTCGAGTTTTGTTGCTTGTAATTTATATCAGGATTTTGTTTAAGGAGCATACATAAGTCTATAGTTGCCAATTTTACAGGCAAAATTGCTGCGCTTGCATGGCTCTTACCGGTTTGATCAGTTAGCTAGTCGTGAGGTAAGAATTTTGAACTTAACCTGCCAATTTTTGTTTTGAACTTATGATCAGTGGCTGTGTAGCATACTTTAACTCAACCTCGAGTATTCTCATAACATCATATTCTGTATCTACCTGTCTCTCGGTAAATGACCTGTACATCAGTTAACTTGGGAACAGTTCTTTTTGATGAAGAACTTGGGAACAGTTCTTGCCTCTTCCTTATATATGATATATACGTAATCACTAATGAGTTGTGTTTTCAGAGCTTTGACACCTTATTAGGCCTTTTACCTTTTCTATTAATTTCAAAGTCCATAACTCTTTGCTTGAATCAATTTGCTTTTTTGGCCAGAGAGATATAGTTATAGGACGCGGTGCTATTTAGGATTATAAAGTGGATTTGTTTATTCTTTTTGTGTCACATTATGCTTTCGTTAGCTTTTATTTGGCATATGTTGCCTAGAGGTCAATGAAGTAGGTTGAGAACAATGAGGTCTTAGGTTCAACTCCTAGCGGAGGCAAAATACACTAAGGTGATTTCTTTTCATCTGTCTAAGCCTTGGTGGATAGTTTTACCCGGTATCTGTGCTGGTTGGAGGTAGCACGTATTCAGTGGAATTAGTTGAGGTGCACGCAGTTTGGCCCGGATACCACGGTTATAAGAAAAACAGCTTGAGACACTTTTATCCACCCTTTAACCCCTCATCTTTAGCATTGAGTCATGACGGCATTATAATTTTTTTTGATGGAATGATGACAATATGATTTTGATTAGGAACTATTTAAGTTATGATGATGACGACATTATAATTTTGATTTGGAACTATTTAAGTTAAGATGATTACAGGTAATGAGTCTCTGTGGGTAGAGGACTCTCTCTATAATTGTGTTGAGGAAGCTTTAATTTGTTGGTGCAAGTGACAGTAATATCATCAGGCTAAATCTAGGTAATTGGTCACCTGATGATGGAGGAGCTGGTGACTGAAGCCCCCGGGAATGGCAGCTATGAGAATTATTTATTTTCATTTACCAGATAGTTTCTGAAGTTACCCTTCCCCCAAAAAAGGTTTCTGAAGTAGGGTTACAGCTTTCCTGTTTTTCTTTTTAACCTGTTTGATTTTTGCTCTTAAAAGACAGAGAATGGACTGGTTGAAGCAGTTGCTGTTCTTATATCCAAGATGCCTAGAATGCGTCCTAATCTGAGAGAAGAAAATTTAGGCGAGTGTTACAAAACCAAGCCTGATTTCATGAAGGTAATTTAGGCCTTTGCTAATGATCAGTGGCCGTTACTGGACAACATTTAATGCCTTTTTCCTGTTAGGCTTGGGACAAGTGGAGGGCACAAATGACTAAACTGGACTGCAGTTCGTACTGGCTTCAATGTGATCACCAGCAGACTAGAGAAGGGCTAAAAAATTTGATCCAGATCATGTTGGGAAATCCTAGTGTTCTATCAAATGCAACTTTCAACTGGATGGAGCTTTTTATATCCCATTTCTTGTACGTTAGGCCATTTACTGCGGTCAGTTCCTTTTTCAGATTGATCTAAACATCTAAGGCACTTTGTTGCACAATCATCCAAACGTAGAGAGCAAGAAGATTCTGTTGCTGTTGCTGTTGCATTTGCACTTAAAATACACATTCTATTTTTTGTTGTGTAGGGTCTAGAGAGCATGTACAATTTAGCTCAGAAGTGCATGCAATTAAAACCAGTTTCCAGCCCCCATAAGCTGTTTGGTCTTGTACTTGGCATTCTTGGAGAAAATACTGAGGTGAGCCACTCTAAAGAACTAATTGTAATTTTAGTTCATGTTTAAAATTAGTGCAGAACTCATGAGCATGTCTTATCGTTTTAGGTTGTTCTAGCAGAGTGCTCAAGATCATTTGGCCCATGGTTTGTTAAACCTTCTCTTTCTATGTATTCTTTTTGGGTCGGTTGAGCACTGAAGGATTTTGTTTTCTGTCTAATTCATCTGATGCAAGTTCTTTTTTTCACCTCTCAAGGATGACGGCACATGCTGTAGAGTTGTTGACAGCTGGGAGCACTCATGCGGAAATTCTTTTGCATGAAGAGCAGTCCAAACTGGGGGGAATCAGCATAGAAGAGCTCCATAAACTTGTATATGCACAAGTTCTGTCTTCTCATGCGTTCACATGGCAAGTATGTGTGGATGCAAGCTTGAGCAAATGAATGCCTGATATACTTGTACTTATGTACTACTCCCTCCTATCCATTTTATGTGGCATTATTTCCTTATTAGTTCGTTTCAAACAGAATAAAACCTTTCTATGTTTGGAAAATTTTCTTACTTTATACTTCCCATTTTACCTTAATAGCATGCTTTTATAGCGAAACAGAGATCTCATGGCATGTTTAAGACCACAAGATCCAAAAGTCTTTTTTTTCTTAAACTCCGTGCACACTCAAACTCTGCCACATAATTGATATGGATGGACTATTACTTAAATCTTCATTTTATCTTCCTGTACATGTGTAGGGTTCAGATTTCACCCTAATAAAGGAAATACAAGACATGAGTGAGATTCGACATGGGTACATTGTATGTCCCCAAAACATATAGGAAAATAAAGCTTTGATGTTTCTGTATGGAGACGACCTATATTTACAATTACAATTGAACCTTGAAATGATGGTTATCTAGATGCTGGAGAGTTTTTACCTATTAACTCCCTTGTAAAGTTTGGATACATCATGGAATTTTTATAAGCTGCTTTTGTTGAACCTGTATTCTGGAAGATCAATCTGTGGAAAAGTGCAATACCGGTTTCTGAAAACTTCAGTTTATATTTGGTTCTTCTACTCATATGTTTTGGATCTTTGTTTTTCTCACTTCCCTCCAGATTGCTCCAATATACTTGACTTCATGCATAAAACAAGGGATTGGATTATTGGAGAATTTGCTTTACAAGCAGCCTGTACAGCATAGTCAAATTCTGTTAAAGGTACAGCTTCTGGGGTGTCGTTTCTTTTGGTTCCTCACCCTCATGACTTTGCCCTACAAAATCCTGCCCTACAGCCTCGTTTCAATCTAGAGGTTCCTTGTTGATGCTTGTTTGGTTATATTGCTTTTCAATGCAGAGTATAGAGATCTGCCGTCTGTATGAACTTGACACCATAAGTTCAAACATAATGAGGGTATGTCATGATATTATTCACATTGACTATCTTTAATTTCTAAGGTGTAGTCCTTTATTAAGGACAGTAATATAGGTACTCTGATGTGATTCCCCTGTAATGGCATCTATTTGAATTTTGTGATTACTTTGAACCTATAAGTGCTTCATTTATGTCATACTTCTCATTAGATTGCTGGTATGCATCACTGGAAACATGGGAGAAAAGGCTCTGGTGTCTTTTGGCTGCAGCAAGCTCGAGATGAATTTCGTTTAAACAGAATTGCCAAACAATTATTTGATTTCGTGGGGAAGTCAGTTTCTGATGAAGGATTCAAGGTTGTTACGACTCAGTTACAGTGGTTGAGTGCCTTGTTACATATTTTCTTAATTCTCGTGCAACTGTATTAATGTTTCTGTCTGTAAATTGCGTTTTTTATATGTTATGTATGCTGAGTGTGTTCTGTCTTATTTCTTTTCCCCAAAACGAATACATTCTTTTGTGTGCTGGTTTGGTAGATGATTTAACTGTTTTAAGTACTTTGCAGGCAGGTTCACGTATCTATTTATTCCCAGTTATCCGAGTATGTGCATTATGAAGAGCATACTATCTAATGGGTGAGATTGGGGTCTAGAAGAAATTTAGAACCTTTCTTATGCCAAATGTGGGTACACCACTTGCACATGCATAGATGCTGGTAGGCAAGCTTGACCAGGCATTTTTGCTTGATTGAGCAGCTTAAGCAATGTTGGTGGTAGAATATAGTGGAGAAGCCCTTGAATATTGTTCGGATGTGATTCATGTAATGTTAGACACCTCAAAATGCTAAAAGTCCAATCTTGCTAAGCTTGTTCTTTCTTAGGATCTGGGTTAAAGTGAATCCAGCCCCCCAGCTAAAAGAGAGAAAGAAATACAGCAGACGGAAAATAGCCTGGAAATAGCTTGTCGGCTGATCTAGTAAAATTTGGTAGAATTTGTTCTCCACTACAGTTGTCTCTATTTTGATTATCATGTATTTGATTGCTGTGTCTGAGATATTTTCTTTAAGTCGAAGTCTAGTAGTTTGGTTCTGAAACAGCATCTCTTTTCTCATAGATTTAGCTGGCTTATTCTCTTTGATCATTCTATTATTCTTTCCGTGCAGCAATGGGAAGGTCTCATAGAGTTGCTGGGTTCTGAGCCTAGAACTGCTGGCGGTCTTGAGTTTCTGAACAAGTAATTGCTTAATACTTGACTCTCTTTGAATCATGGATGGCACCTGTATATACAATTTCAAAGTGTTTCGGATCTTTGAAATTTTTACGGTTACTGCTGCACAGGTACAGGGATTTTAGGAGATCCCTGCTGCAGGTTCATGGTGATACACCCACTGATATTGCTCGTAATGCAGCTGAATCTCTCGTCTCTGTATGTTCGATGCCTTTTATAATAATGCAGATTAACATTAGAGTGATGTAAAATTTCAGTTTGTGGGTGTATAAAATTTCACATTTGTGATTGAGGCCTTGCTGATCGATGAGATTTACACTTGAGTGTCTACAATAAGAAACTGAAAATAAATTAATAGAATTTGTTTATGTAACCCGGCAGCCTGAATGTTGTGTAAGTTTGATTGAAATAGTTGCCAGGATAGGTGCAAGTATCTCTATTACCTGAAAAAGAACCTTTCTTCTGCCGCCTCGGACTCAATATTTTGTTATTTACTCTGCAGCTCATGAAAAGTCTTTCCACGCCTCAACGCTTTTGGTTACCTCTTCTATATGATTCAGTAAGTACCTTATCTGTTTATTGCATTTAGTTCTTTGCTCAACTTGCAAGAGTGAATTATTTTGCTTTTCAGAATCATGGAATAGCCAAATAGGTCATAACAATATTAGGTAGGAACCTCATAATTAAAAGATCTAAGATTCAATATACCATCTTTCTGCGGATGTTTGGCCCACTAAAGTTGGTAATTGTTGTATAATATGTTGACTTCTTAAGCCAATTAAAAAGGTTGACAGGAATGGAGATGATGTTAATGAGCGGGATCTAGATTGCCAGCGGAAGCAGATGTAGCATGTTTGCTATGGGTTTAACCAAACCCAGCATTTTCGACAGAGTATAAAGCTATGTAAATGTTATTAAAATTTTCACAAATATTAAATTCCATAGCCATAATTCGAAAAGTGCAATAGGCTCAATGCTAAGATTTTAAAAGTCGAAGCTATCAAGTTTAAATCTTGGATCTGCCTCTGATTGCTTGTAAATATTCAGATGTGTAATCTCTCTTTTCTTTTCTTTTTGTTTTCAGTTATTAGTATCCTGTAGCTTCTTATTTCTTTTTAGTTTTGACCAATGCTTCATGCGGTTTTATATTACTTAGCTCCCGCTCTGATGGTAAATTCTTGCTTAATTTAAAAAAGAAAAAGAAAAGAAAGGCTGGTCTGTGGGTATGTGTTAAAAATGCTTCTTTTCCTTGTATCTGAAAACATGAATCTTAGTTCATATCAAATTAGATACTAAATTCCAAACCCATAATTCGAAAAGTGCAATAGGTTCAATGTTAAGATTTTAAAGGTCAAAGCCAACAAGTGTACATCTTGGATCTGCCTCCGGTTGCTAGTAAAAGTGCAATAGGTTCAATGATTAGATTTTAAAGGTCAAAGCCAACAAGTGTACGTCTTGGATCTGCCTCTGGTTGCTAGTAAATATTCAGATGTGTAATCTCTCTTTTCTTTTCTTTTTGTTTTCATTTATCAGTATCCTGTAGCTTCTTATTTCTTTTTAGTTTTGAGCAATGCTTGTAGTTTTACACTAGCTCCCGCTCAGATGCTAAATTCTTGCTTAAGTTAAAAAAGCAAAAGAAAAAGAAATAATGGCTGGTCTGTAGGTATGTGTTAAAAAAATGCTCCTTTTCCTTGTGTCTTATATGAATCATAGTTCATATCAAATTAGAAAAGTTAATATGTTGTGCAGGCACTTCTGCTAAAGTCTTTCAGTCAACAGTATACCAGTGGTTGGAAAATGGGTACATGTGGTGGTGAGGGAGGGGTTGACAATCTGTTAAATTAAGTCAAGGCCAAAAGTTAAACATGCTTTCAGATGTATATGTTATTAATAGCTGGTGCATGTTTCATTTTTGACATCATTACTTTACCTTCTTTTCTTCCTGTGCAGTTGAAATTGTTAAATTGGCAGGAGCGACCTTTGCTTAATGTCTCTCAAACTCAGCTTCTCTTGAATAAACTGCAAGAGTTGTCCATGGCAAGATTGAGGCCAGACTTTGTTGAAGCTGACTTGCCATCTGATTCCTTGAGCTCTGTCAGACTGGCACTTGCCACTAACCTGGGTTGTGCAATCCTTGAAGAGTGACTTTGTTGCCCCTGTTTCTTGCTTTGAGAGGTGACCAGTTAGATCTTTTGAAGATGCCTCAAGTGTTATATTATCTCCTCTTTCCTGTGTTATAGTCTGTTCTGGGAGTGCAGTTAACTTTCAAAATGGCGCGTCTGCTGCTTGCAGCAGAAATCATGAAACCACAACTGTCCCATTTTGTTATCTGTTTTCTTTATTGGAAATGCTGACTTGAAGAACTGCATGTGTAGGCACTACATTGTGAATGGTACAGCCCTATCTGAGCTACTTGTGTCACCTACATGTTGCAGAGCTTAGTAGACAGCTAATCAGTTGGTATAGACAAGAAGCATTTGGATGACGAGAGCTTCAGGCTATGGGATACTAACCCGTGGCTTGACAAGAGTGAAGATGACTATTAGTATAAGGTTTCTTGTTTTGCTGCTCCGCTGCTCCTACTTAGAGATCCCTTTTTTAAATTTTGTTTTGGGATGGGGAACAGGGGATTGGGTTTATCTACGTATATGCCTTTGTAAACGACCACCAAAACCCCTGCCTGTTGCCTGGTTTAAAATTGTTGAGATTGACTTATTCCCTACGATAGAACTCTGAATATAAAAATTAATGTCAGTGTTCCTGGTTGGACTGGTGTTTATAAGATTGAAAAAACTGCTACATGTTCAATGAAGACTGCAAAAGTATGCCTTACATGACGGAATTGGAATTGATTTTCCACCCACCTACAATATAAATTCGGATTTGGTGTGATTGGCTAATTTGTTATAAGCATGTTCTAAATGTTTTTTGGCCATTTTTATCGTTATTATGATCCTCATACTAATGCACCTGGGAATTGGGGAAATAATATTCAAAGAATACGCATTTATCAGTGAAAATTGACACAATTTGGTTTATTGTGTCCATTTCAATTGTCAACTTCTGTCGTTTGACATAACTTACTTTCAACTGCCTAATAAAAATATACTATATAGATTTTTGCTAATATACTACGTGGCTGTCGTAAGTTAGCCTTGTATTTGCTTTTTATTTCTTCAAAGTTCAAATGCACCCAATAGTACTTTAAGAAGACATTAATGAGGACTTCTTCGTCTCTGTCAATTCTTCCTTCTACACTACTTGATACCATAAGCCAGTCTCCTCTTTAGGGGTAAACCGAACCGAAAAATCACACCAAATCGAAAAGTTAAACCAAACCGATTAAAAAATTCGACTCGATTTGGTTTGATTTGGTATTAAATAAAAAAATCCGAACCAATCCGACATATAAATATATCATTTATATATATATATTATTTAAGATTTTATATAAAAAATATCTAGAAATATTTGAGATTTTCTTGCGGGATATAAATTTTAATAGAATATGAAGTGCTCCATATTTATTGACCTTAAATAATGGGTTGTATGATCAGCTTCTTATCAAATGTTACTGAAATACGTCCATCACTTTGTTCTTACATATTCATATCATGTGTTAAGATGTATTAAATTCTTATATCTTTTCCGAATGTGAAGTAGTTATTAATATTTTGGTATCATATTAATTTTTATGTTTAATTACTAAATTCGGATAACCTGAAAGTGTATATCAACGAAAAATTATTGTCAGACAACTAAAAGAATTATTATTATGTGTTAACTAATGGAATTCTCGCATAAGAATATTTTAATTGATAATATGTTTGTCAACTTTTTATATTTTTACTAAATAGATGTATACGTATCAAATATTTAACAAAGTAAGATTGAAATAATATATAAGTAATAAAAAATCCGAAAACCCGAAAAACCCGACAAAACCGAACCAATCCAAACCGATATAGTTGGTTTGGTTTGGTTTTAATAAAAATCGAACCAACCTGGTCCATGTACACCCCTACTCCTCTTATGCAGTGTAGAACTCGTTTTGGTTGCTCCAAGGTGAAAAATGGATGGGATTTAAGCATATACTCTCTCCGGTTTACAATAAGTGACTAGTTTACTTTTTCATTTTGGTCCAAAATAAATGTCCAGTTATGTAATCAAGAAAAAATTCAATTTATTTTTACTCTTTTACCCTTATGTGCATATCCCTAAAAAGTTTTCTCACTCCTCACTATAACTATGTGACTAATATTTAATAAGGGTAGTTTAGTCATACTAGGTATTTTTTTATTATAGCATTTAGCATTTTCCTAATGGGCGTGCTAAAAGAAAACTGGTCCCTTATTGTAAACCGGAGGGAGGAGGGAGTATCTAGATTCAAACTTGTAGCTTACTCGTTTGGCTGCTCCAACGTAGAAGGCTAAAATAGCTTACTAAGGAGTTCTTTCTATACTGAAATGTGAAAGAGCCAAGACATTGAAATTATACCGACAAAACCACATTACTAAGTTAACTGATTACAATCATCAAGAGGTTCATCTATAATTGAGAACTACTTTTCAACTCTTTGTTTTACATATCATTATTTGGATAAGTAAAATATCTATGAAAGCATTTTGTATTACAATTTGGATATGCACAACCAAATAAATACGTGATACAAGATGAGGTAAGCTTAAGTTTGAAACCCAAGCATTCTGCATTACTTGTTTCGTTGACTAGATTCTGAAGGCAGAGAACTCTGACACTCCAAAAAGATCTCCTGAATCCTTTTTTTCAACAGCTTATCTTTGACACCGGCTAGCATACTACGATAAAACATCTCCAATCGAGCAAGCTTTCCACGATCCGAGGCCTCCAACATGTTTTCCCACTCCTTCGCAATGTCAAATGAACTTCCACTCCGTAAAGAGGCTGGCATATCTTGCTCTTCAAAAGGTTTTCCAAAGATGGCACCATGAAGAATGCTAGCATACCTTTCCATTAGCGACAGCTTAGATTGAAGAAGCCTTACATCCTCCGCTGCCATAGACAGTTTCTTCTCCAATTCTATCACATCTTCAGGTTTCTTTTCTTTACTACTTGTATCGTCACCATCCTTTAAACTCTGCCCTCTAAAATCTGCATCTAGAGGTGGCCACAGTGCCATAGTTGGAGAGTAGCAATCGATCATCTTGCCATTTCCAAGGACACCACTCCATCCTCTACCCCAAGACCACATCTTATAGCCAGCATCTGCCAGAAGAATGGTATGGGCTGCACCGCAGGCAACTTGAACAGGTTCTGGAAATTTCGGCCCATATCGCCCAACACAGGGAATTAACAGAGGATAAATTGCATCACCTGCATCACCTCCACTATAACTTGCTTCAGGACATAGACCAAGGCCTTTCTCCATTCCCCATGACCACACATCTCCAGCAGATGAGACAACACTAGTGTGAAATAAACCACAGTCAACAGAAATGAGAAATGCACTCCGCGGTAACTCTTTCACTGGTTCAGGGGATAAAAGACTTTGGGTTGTCCCATGACCTAATTGCCCGTTATCTCCCAGTCCAAATGTCCAGCATACACTCTCTAACATGTCACTTGGACTTTTCTGAGCTAGTAAAGCTGTGTGGAAAGCGCCACATGATACTTCGTACACTGACCAAGGGGATTGTGAATTAAAGGGCTCAATAACTTCAGGATACTGTCTGCTCTCCCTATCTCCCAGACCTAATTGCCCGTGGCTGTTTCCACCCCAAGAATAACAAACAAGATTACTCCCTCTGTAACGTTCCCCAGCAGTAACTAATGCAACAACATGCTCATTTCCACATGCCACCTTAACAACTGTGTGTCCATGGAAATTCCAGACAGGTATTGGATTACAACTGCTAGTAAGAGAGAATTCATTCTCAGTAGACTTGCTTTTCTGTGGTTCAGGAAAGTTTCCCCACAGCCATAGAGATCCAAGATTGTCTATTGCCGCTGACATCATTCCACCACCTTTAACTGAAGAAATCTACAGGAGAAAACAGAAAGATTAGCCACTGTCATCAACCTATTTCTTCTTTAAATTGATCAACTTGTTTCTTACCATCAGTTTCTTTCTCTCTGAGCCACTATCTGATGAATTAGGAGAACCTAACTCAAGGAATCCCTCCAATAAATGAGGAACCAAAGAATTTTCTCCATTGAAACCAAGTTGTCCATCCATTTAACAGTCAAGGAAAAGAATGATTAATAACACATGCACAAGACAATTGCACATTCAATACATTAAAGCTAATAATACTGAATGGTCACCATATAAACTATAAAGTGTGATCTAATTGCAAAGGAATCCTCTCAAGGATACAGACATTGTATCCCCAGCCCCATACTGATCCATCATCTGCAAAAACAAAGAAATTCCAAATAAAATAAAAGGAAAATGGTGTCTGGGAAATCATGATAGATTAACAATTTTCCTTGTAAACAACACTATTTCTCCTGTTAGTATCAGTGTTCTTAATAAGCCAAAATTGCAATGACCTGAATCTTATTGTTGCCTTCCATATTAGCACAAATCTTATGGTTCCACAATTTTAGCATTTTGGAAGAAGCAAGCAAATAATCAGAAGATCAGGGCGAAGTGTTCTAAGAAAATTGTCACTTAAAATATAAATGCTCCCAATCCCTCACTATATTACCGCTGATCGTTCACAGAGATCCTACCTGCTTGTAGCTTCCGAAAACAATGATCGGGAATCATTGCAAACAGCAAGACCCTTGAGAGCCAAAAACTGCGTTTCCCTATTCCCTTTTCCTTGACTGCTCTAGGCATTCTAAACATAACAAAAAGCACCCTTTGGTCCTACTTCAATTAAGATCACCTTATCTTCAATATGAAAAGACCTGATTTTGAATTATCCACGCTTAGTTTGACCTTAAAAGAGGAGTGAACTGTGGTTGAATCCCCTAATAGGTATCATAGGTCATATCAACTTATTGGAACACAAGTGAATTTGCAGTTTCCTATCTAATCTGAAACACAATTCAATAGACAAGGCTTCTCTAGGTGAAATATAATATTCATTGAAGAGATCTTGAGAACTATAGTACTCCTTCTATCCCAATTTATGTGATGCACTTTCCGTTTTAGTCTGTCCCAGAAAAAATGATACTTTTCTACATTTAGAAAGAACTTAACTTTAAACTTCCCAGAAGATTTATAGACACACAAATATGTATAGCTTATCTTAGACCGCAAGTTTCAAAAGTCTTTTTTTCTTTCTTCAACTCCATGCTAGACAAACTACATCACATGAAATGGGACAGAGAGTAATATATTTTCTAAGATAGAAAAGACACGAAAAGCTTAAAAGAGAAAATTCCCAAGAAAAAAGTTCATCGGAATCACAATAAGCTTTCATTAAGTTTTGGATTCTACGATCACATCTCATACACTAGTGGATTAATGAATTGCGGTAACACTAGGCCATATATACAATGGTGGATCCACTATGGGTTCAAGAGTTCAGTAGAACTCATGGCTATAGGCGCGATTCTCTATGTCTGTGTGTGTCTTAAAAACAAGTTTTTTTTGTGTGTGTGTGTTCAGAAGAACACTCTCAATTCATAACCCACAACGTTTAAATTCTTGATCCTCCCTCACATATATACACACACACACACACATTTTATAGAGCAACTTAACTATTCTGAAAGAAAAAGCACAAGGGAAAGCCCAAAAAAAAAAAGCAAATTGCAGAAGAAGCTCTTGACAACCGCAAAATTCATTGTCAATACAGTGACCGATGAAATGGGGGGTAGCCAGCCTAAATTACACTTCCATAGAGAGATGAACTTCAAGATTTCACTGCCAAATTAAAATACTTTTTGAAACTAATCGAAACTTTGACTATTTGTGACATGTCAATAAATTAAACTGAATTTAACTGTAATAGGGAAAAAGTTTGAACTTTGCAGAAAGAAAAAAAAAAAAACAAAGTTTGAGAAAAAAGTTGAAATAATATAACTTAACTATCCAATAAAAGGAGAAAATGAGTAATTACCTGCAACAGCGAGACTGTGATAAGCACCAGCAGCAATACCAACAATCTTGACCCTCTTTTTGTCTCCATCAGAATCAGCCCGTTCAAAGTCGATTCGGAGCGGGAATAACTGGTCAGCTTCTGAACCGGTACCAAGTCGGCCGAATGTTCCTCTACCCCAAGCATACACATCCCCATTTGCTAATTATAGCACAGATTTCAGATAAATATACATTCCTGAAGAATAAAAGAGCTAACCTTTAAAAAGAAAATCAGTTACCAGTGAGAGCAAGGGTATGAGCTTCGCCGGCCGCAATTGCTATGGTTTTTGTAAACAAGTTGCCTGATTCTTCTGATTCCAGTTGCTCCGCCATTTTTTCTCTTCCGGTGAAGTGGAAAGGGAAATGTACTCACATATGTTCAAACTGTTTTTATCTCTGAATTTTGGGCAATGATATGTTACTAACTTGCTACTACTAGTACGCCCATCCCTCCAAATATTTATATGCGACTCATATGATTATTTTAGGCACAATCTATGCGGTCTACCCATTAAAAATATCAAATAATTTTATATACTTTTAAAATATTTATTTTATATTATTTTATAAAACTTTATTTAATTCTTAAATCTTTAATATCATTATGCCATTAAACATATCTCACTCTTTAAGGGATTATATAGTCTCCCCACATTCTTTTATTTTTGCCCAAGTTTTAAACTATATCCAGATATGTAACTCTTTAATATAATACTCCTATATGTGTAAAATCTGATATTTCTACCCTCCCCAGATCTTACCAGTGGAATTATACTATGTATGTTGTTGTTGTTGACGAGTTCACACAAATACAACAGAAAATAATTTAATAATTTTTTATAATTTGAATATAAGAAAATAAAAATTTTCTGAATTATCTGACATAAAACTAGGAAATTTGTAAAAGGTCATATGAAAATGGAACTGATGGCCAAGGATACCATTTATTTTTCAAAAAAATCCCATGACAAACATTTTTGTTTCGTAATTATTTTATTTTCTTAATTATTATTTCTCTTTTTAATGAAGTGTCCTCAATTTAGGCATGATATGGGAGAAACGAAGAAGATAATGGCTCCTCTAATGACAAGAAAATTTAACATGCAGAATTGAAACTACTGTGGTCAGAGGCGAATTTATTAAACTCTTTAAAGTTCTTAGTATTGAATATATTATATTTTTAAAGTTATGAATTGTGTTATTATATTTTAATAATTTTTTACCTTAAATTTATATTTCACGTCATACACACCTCTGCGTGCGGTAAGTTATTGTTCAATTCTCAAAGAACTTTCCTTCAATTTGTTTTTATAATGTCGTCTCCTTTTATATTATTGTTATGTTAAACATTTTGTCTAAGTGACACGAGCTGATATCAAGAGAGGTCACGATCTGAAGAGTCACAAGAATTTGTCCAATTAAATCTTACTTTTCTTTTATTCAGAGTTCATATACAATATCTCAGTTATAACGTTTTGCTAATTAATCAGCTGCTGTAAAAAGGTTTAGGACAGAAGTGATTTTTTTCAAGAAAAGGAGAAGCAAAATAAAAGAAATAGTAACAGATAAGGATCATGTTATTTTCTGGTAAATATGACACTGACATAGGAAGGAATTTAGAATATTTAATTATTTATTATTGACAGAAGTTATCTTTTGACTGGCAAGATTGAATAACAATGTAATTTTCTACGCGATAATTGATTGAATTTAGGGTTGAGGTAATTAAGATGAGTCAAATTTGATCACAATTCTTATAAAAGATAAAGACGTACGGGATTCTCCTTCTGTCTAATTTGTTTCTCTCTCTTTCTTTTCTTATTTAAATGTTAGAATATTTTACTAGAATAACGGGGAGTAGAACTAGATACTGCAATATTTGATTTTAAAAAAAAATATTAATGTACGCAGCAATTCTATAGATGATGACCAATTAAGTAGTGACTATCAGAATTTGGAAACTTGACCAAATTAATCCAATTATATGACATCTGACTGTAAGAACGGATAAAATAGCAGTCACGTCATAAAAAATAGGCAAATACTTGAGCAATGGTATGATGACCCATCACGGCTTGCTAACTAGATTAGGTCGGTGGTTTGACATGCAAAATTATATTATTCTGCCTTTTTTTATATTTAACTTATAAATTGAAGTAGAAATTTGGAATTGAGAACTGTTTTGGGAGGTACTTCAAATGAAATAATAGATTCCATCACCCTCGATTTATTTGTCTACTCTTAGTTTGATATGGCTATTAAGAAAACGAACAAAGTAATTATGAATTCTTTACTACTCGTTAATCGTTATATTAATTATTATACGATAGTATTTGAAAGTGCTAGTCAACGTAACTATGTTTACTACTTCTCAAGAAACAAGTAGCTTACTTCTTTGTATCGTGCAAAATTTCACATGTCGGCAATTCTGCAATGAATAAGTTCATAATATATTAAAAGAACTTTTTTCACACATAATTATAAGTATATTTATGAGGAAATGGTTGAATATAGCCCTTTATAATTTGAAAAAAAAAAATGATGCTACAAAGATCTCTTGTATGTTATTTTATATCTCTTGTGTAAAAATAAAGACCTTTTATTTAAAAAATTATATTAAACTAAAATAAGTATGTAAAGAGAATATATTTATTGAGAAACATAAATCATACATTGATTTGGTATTATAGTACTATATTAAAAAGGTAGAAACATTAACGAAAATGCATGAAAATGAGAACCTGGTAAAGTTCTCCCTCTAATATGTACTAGTAGTTAAAATTTACTACTATATTATTTATGCTAAATGGAAAAGATGTTTTACCATCCAAAATTACCGAAGAAAAAGAAAAATCCTTCTGTTACGTTAAATTGTGATGTACTAACAAGCTAGAAAACAGAATTTTTTGCGCAGCAAGTCATTTCTACTTTCTCAATACCCCAATACTTGAATTTACATTTGCAGATATATATAGTACAATTGGTCAAATCCTAATATAAACTTTATAAAAATAAAAAGGGATATATACAAATTGTACTACTAAACTAGTTTAACATTATATAGTTAAGGTCTGCAATTCTTTTTGAATAGTCACAAATTGTATATTATCAAAGGCCTAATCTCCACAGTAGCTCTGTTGATCTTCCACAATATGCATGTCATTATCGCCGCCAATATAAGCAGACAAATTCAAATACCTCTCAGCTTCTTGCTCAGCTCTCACATCTCTCCACCTTGCCCTGCATATCACACAACTAATTGATCTTCTTCTGTTACTTCTCTTCCATTGCATCAAACATTCTTCATGTAATGGATTTCTACATGTCCGACAAGCTGCTACTCTTTCTCCCTTGTTCATCTCTTCCAAACACACCGGACATGTAACACCGTCCTCTATCTCTATTCTCAATGGCGAACTTTTTGGTCGTTCCTTAAAAAACGTCTGGTGAAACCTGTTACGATATAATATAATTATATAATTGAAATCAGGCTACGGCATAGTTATATAATTTAATACTATGATATTAGAGTAGACAAGAGGTACTGAGTTTGAATCACACTCTCGCCAAAATAAATATATTTTCACTTGGTTGGCTAATGAAAGAGAATTAAACACTGATGTGAGGAGCATGTCGATACATGATATAATTAAATACTAATTAGAATTGTGCTCCTTCTAACCTTTCTCGAACATTATGGTTTGCTAGAGATTCAGTGGAGATAGGTAAGCTGAGAAGGCGTTGGAGCTCGCATGGCCGGATAGTTCGCCGGAGAATACACGTGTCATCGATTGAGACACCCAATACGCGGATGAGGACAAAGAGGATGTGTTTGCATGGGGTGGTTCGATCAGGACAGCTGCATGATGGGGTGGTGGAGAGGTTAACGGTATATACATTTCCGGTTGCGCCTAAGATGAAGAAAGTGGTGTCGGAGTGGTGGAGGAGGCGGAGATGGTGGCTCACGGCACGGATGATCCTGTCGGCGAGTGGTTGTGTTGGCATTAGATGGCGGCTATGACGGTGGTCGGAAGGCGTAGAGCTAGACGCGATGGATTCCATACTTTGGGAAAGTCGCAATATTTTTGGAAAGCTGGAAATATTTTGTTATGGAATTTGGTTTTGGTATGTTTTGTAGGAAAAGGAAATTAAGTATGGCTAGAGATTCTTTGTAGAGTTTTGAGGGTAGTTCTATGGTTCAGGACAAGTTAGGATATTGATATATTTGACTTGGTTCTTTCTATTTCTGGTAATAGGTTAACCTTAAGGCACGTCATTTAAGGTATCCTGCACCCCCAAATTTTGAAGGAAAAGATAACTTGTACTCTAGATTCTAGTAACTTTTCTTCAATATGGATTAAGGAAGTTTCGTGTGGGTTTATCCAAAAGCTTATGAATAGACATCATGTGCAACCAGCTTTTATGAACAATATTTCTTCATCCACAGTTGAAGAGATTTCATTCCGCACCATGTAGCGAAATTTGTGTTTTTTTTTCTTTGAAGGGTAACTCTATATTAAATTTCTCTTACACTAGTAGATCACTTAAGAATTTTTTTAAAGATAATTATTGATAATAACAAAAATTTATAAAATAAAGTAAATAACCTTTGACAAATAAAATTACATTAGCGGTATAAGCGGAGGGCGATCCTATATATAGTATGTGGATTGTGGAGGGTGCACAGGGCTAGCATTTGCAAAGTAGTTTGTAAAATAATTGCAAAATAGTAACATTTTAAAATGGTACCGAAATAGTTGAAAAATAGCTACACAAACTTCAGAGAAAACTTCATGGAATTAAATTTGAATTGCCGCAAATAAAACTAGGATGGTATCCAAAAATTTAAAACGTAATAAAAGTTAGACTATTGCAAGTGAAACTCCAACACACGGGATAGAGTTCTGGAGTTTGAAAAGCCTTTAAAAACTTTTTTTGAACTTCAAAGAAAAATTGTCTAAACTTCAGTAAATCTTCCTAAAGTTTTAACTGATGAATTTGCATGCGTTTTTATGTGTAAAAAAGAATATGTATTTAAGTTTGTCGGTTAACGAGCTTCGAAAGATGTTTCTACTGATTAATTATATATCAATGTTTTAAAAGGCGGTGCGACGAGACGTTTTACCTCTAACGAGACAAGACGTAAGCCTTGAGACATGAGGCATAAGTCCAAGGGATCTTTAAATTTTACTAATTTCAAGAATTAAGATAGTATAAAATAAAATACAATTATAAAAATTACATTAAATCACAAAGTTATACTAATAAACAATCTATTTAAAATATTTATAAATTACAATTCAACTATGAATAATACAAAAAGTATGATATACATCATAATATGTAAATTAGTTGCAACGTTGTTACAACTCAAACATCAAAATTAATGTATTCGATGCGAAATCTTATATGTATCTCTTAAGGAGTAATGAATCTTGAAAGAATTTCGATATTAGAATTTGATATTTCTTTTAAAATACTTCTTTTATTTAATATGCTTTCTACTTGAAAGAGAATTTATATAAAAATATAATTCACAATTTAAATATGATTCTCTAGCATCAATTATTTTTAAGTTTCAGCAAGTTAATAAAGTGACACATAATTCAAAATACTATATCATAATAACTAATTATTTGTAAATAGTTACTAGCTAATAGTGAGCTATTAAATTAATAAGTATTCTATCTCGTAAACGAGAAAAAAAATATATATAGGAAAATAATTATAAAAAATTTATGGACTAATATAATAAAGACATAACAAAAGTTAATAAATAAATACTTTTAAATGAAAGATTTATTTAAATTTACTATCATAGTAGTCTTAGTGGATATCATGCAATAGTTTTTATTTTAATTATGACATAAATACTCTGAACTTAATGATTTATGATTAAGAACAAAGTAATTTGAATAGTCTACGATTTATTAAGAAAATTTGAGGATTTACAAGGTTAGTTATACACAGTTGTATAAAGTAGGCGAGCCCAGTACGCTTGGCGTTGGGTGTGTACCTCTGACGGCCGAGACGTAAGTCTCATGAAACTAAGCCCCACATATAAACCCAGGAACATTTTACGAGTGCTCTGCCCAGGGCGAGTCTCAATTCTACCTTTTAAAATAAAGTTATATATATGTGTTATTTTGTATTTACGTTTTATCTTAAGATTTAACGAAACTTTTCGTTAAATTAAAATTAAACTTTCAGAATTTGCTTTTGCATATGTATGTTTGCTCTCTCTCTCTCTCTTTGTTTCTTTTGTGCAAAAAAGAAAAATTAAATAAAATGTAGTAGTATAACAACATAAGAAACAAAAAAGAAAAGAAGGCGAGTGCCAACCACTTTAAAGAATTATGACCATTTATTAATTATTTTCTGCCTCTCGGGCTAGGGGTAAGGTCTGCGTACATATTACCATCCTCAGACTCCACTTGTGGGAATACACTGGGTTGTTGTTGTTGTTATTAATTATTTTACAAAGGCTGATTATATTTCAAAAAACATCCATAATTTAAAAGTGGATATATATATTCATTGAAATTCAAAAATAGCCAGATTTACGAGTGGTTATTGAAAAATAGCTACAGTTTCAAAAGTAATTGAAATTTAGCCACTTTTCATGTAAAGATAAATTTGAATGAAAATACTGCTCAAAATCCGAAAAATATTCCAGCATAATATACTGGAGTTCCAGTCCAGCATAATATGCTGGAAGTTCATACATAGGTACTCCAATCTCCAATATATTATGTTGGAACTTCCCGTGTGTTGGAGTTCTAGCATAATATGCTGGAAGTTCTTACACAAGTGCACCAATCTCCATTATATTATGCTGGAACATTCCGTGTTGCAGCAAAATCGTGGCTATTTTTTAATGACTTTGCAACTGCTGCCTATTTTCAGTTATTAGTCCGAAAACTGATTAGCCCGTGCTATTTTCACTGAAAATCATCATAAAAATTGCACGGGCGCCCTATTTGGTCGCCCTCATTTAACCTATACCCATTTTTTAATTTTTTTTAATTTGTACCCACTTTTTAAACAATTTCAGCCTCCTTTCTCCCTTTTCTGCTGTTGTTGGTGCTGCTATGAAACTTTAGTTCAGGGATGATTGCCATAAGCATATTTATCAGATTATTTAAAGATAAATTATAAATAATCATGTAAGTTAGTAGATAATAATTTGTGAATATTTTCGTGTAATTCTGTTCTTTTCACGTTTATTGTTTCCAAAATTTATAATTTAGATATTGTTGGTAATCTGATTATTATATAGTAGTAATACTGTTACGACCCGGATTTCTCACCCTCGGGAGTCGTGATGGCACCTACTCGTAGAAGCTAGGCAAACCAAATTTAATTACTTTTCGTTAACAACATAATCCCTTTTTAACAATTATTGACAATAACATAAAAGCAACGAGATTAAATAATAAGCGGAAGTATTAACATTATATAAAACTGAATAGAAATACGGAAAGTTCAAACAAATCCTCTACCCAAGACTGGTGTCACTGTACTCATGAACTGCTAAGAACACTAAATACAAACGTCTGAAAGAAAACATAAACTGTTTGTCTCGAATACAACGAGATAACAGACTATAAAGAGAGGATAAGGGAGACGTCGGGCCTGCGGACGCCTGCAAGGCTACCTCGGGTCTCGCTGGACTGAAGGCCTGCTCCAACACTAATATTGTTGTTGTTACTACCCGAAACCTGGATCTGTGCAAAATAGCACAGAGTGTAGTATTAGCACAACCGACCCCATGTGCTTGTAAGTGTCTAGCCTAACCCCGGCGAAGTAGTGACGAGGCTAGATCGGACTACCACATAAACCTGTGCAATTTCATATATATACAGCGGAATCAAAATACAAAACAGATAAGCAATATGGGAGGGGGAACATGTTATGGGGAAACAATGATTTCCAAATAAGAGTCCTCCAGTAACGAAAGACAACAACACAACTCAATCATAAATAATGAAACATAAATCAATAAGTGCACGGCATCACCCTTCGTGCTTTTACTCTTATACTCACCAAGCGACTCTCATTCCTCACATATATCAATAGAATTGACACGAAATGGTACATCGTGTGGCATGGCATCACCCTTCATGATTTAACACTCTTTTCGCATAATAAACGAACAATGCACGACATCCCCCTTTGTGCTTTACACTCTTTCCATACCATAAACAAACAATGCACGACATCATCCTTCGTGCTTTAACACTCTTCCTCACCTAAACAACAATCACAAACAAGGGAAAGGGAATAAATAAACAATAATGGAAATCCTGGCAAGGGAACACAAACAAGCAATTAAAAACCCGACAAGGGTACAACATCAATAATCTCAAAGTCCCGGCAAGAGAAAATATTCAATAATCAATAACGTCCTGGCAAGGGAACAAATCATTAACTCTTTACCTTTCGTTCACTTTCATCTTATAGTTCACATTATCACTCGAGATAATGCTCCAAAGATTTACTTGTCTCATATACCTTCACAATTGTATTTCAACTCGAGCCAACGCTCCACGAATTTCAAAGGTCACAATTTCTTTCACAAGATCTTTACAACACATAGAAGCCATCAATTAAGCATGAAAGATATAACAAAATCCCAATTATTCACAATTAAGGACTCACGGTCATGCTAGACACCAATGTATAGATACTCGTCACCATGCCGATACATCTTAGCAAGTAGCAAATAAGACTCAACTCCTATTCCCTCAAGCTAGGGTTAAACCAAATACTTACCTCAATGCTTTGAACTCAACTCAAGCCTCAACTATAGCTTTACCCGTGATTCCACCTCCAATCCGCTTGAATTTAGCCACAAATTACTCAATTACTTTAATAAACACTAAATGAATCAATTTGAATGCATAAAAATAAATTTCCCAAGTTTTTCCCAAAAATTCAAAAATTGCCCCCAGGCCCACGTGGTCAAAACCCGAGGTTCTAACCAAAACCCGGTTACCCATTCCTCCACGAACTCAAATATGTAATTTATTTTGAAATTGGACCTCAAATTGAGGTCCAAATCCCCAATTTTTAGAAGGCCTAGATTCTACACAAACCCTCAATTTTACCCATGAAAATCCTTAATTTTTAAGTGAAAAACATGTTAAATGACGTAAATGATTGAAAGAATTGAGTAAAAATCGACTTACAAATGATTTGGAATGAAACTTGTTCTTGAAAAATCGCCTAAGGAGTTGTATTTTGAAAGTGGGGTGAAAAATAGCCTAAAATTCGACTAAGTATGAAAATGCTGGGCTGCAGATATGAGAATTGCGAACTGCGAACCCCGATCAAAAGTGGGAAATGCGAGCCACGACTCGCATTTGTGAACCCTTTAGAAAAGCACCGTATTCGCATTTGCGAACAAAAGGTCGCATTTGCAGCCTGGCCATCTTCGCATTTGCGATCAAAAGGGTCGCATTTGCGACCCAGTGCAAATTCTCCTGAGTTCGCATTTGCGAACAGGATGATCGCATTTGCGATCATAGGCCAAAGTCTCCAGGCTCGCAATTGCGATGAAATGCTCGCATTTGCGAGCTCGCAATTGCGATACACACTTCGCAAATGCGAAGATCATAGAAGAAGCATACCAGATTTTCATTAAGTTCAAAAATGCAATCCGACACCTATCCAAAACTCATCCGAGCCTTCGGGGCTCCAAACCAAATATGCACACAACCTAAAAAACATCCTACGGACTTACTCGCGCTATCAAATTGCCAAAAATAACATCATATACATTGAATTAAACCTCAAAATTCATAATTTCTTCCAAATTTTCATAAAACATCAAATTCTCATTTTAAGTCCGAAACACATCAAACGACGTCCGTTTTCAACCAAACTTTACAGAAAGTTCTTAAACCACATATAAGACCTGTACCGGGTGCCGAAACCAAAATAAAGGCCTGATACCATAGTCTTTTAATCAAACTTCATTTCCAATTTCTTTAATTATTTCTAGAAAACATTTTCACACAAAAATTCATTTCTCGGGCCTGGGACCTCGGAATTCGATTCCGGGCATATGCCCAAGTCCCATATTTTCCTACGGACCCTTCGAGACCGTCAAATCACGGTTTCGGGTTCGTTCACCCAAAATGTTGACCGAAGTCAAATTTATTCAGAATTTATATTTAAGCTTTCCGGCTACGCGCCCGAACTGCGCACGCAAATCAAGGCAACCCTAAATGAGGTTTTCAAGATGTCGGAAGCACAAAATGAGTAAGGAAACAAATGATGACCCCCTTTGGGTCGTCACATTCTCCACCTCTAAAACGACCGTTCGTCTTCAAACGGACAAAAGAAAGAAGTACCTGAGTTGGGAAAAAGATGAGGATAACGGCTCCATATATCGGACTCGGACTCCCAGGTCGATGTATCAGGAGGCTGACCTCTCCATTGAACACACACAAAAGGAAAACTCTTGGATCTCAACTGACGAACCCGCCGGTCCAAAATAGCTACCGGCTCATCCTCGTAAACACAAGTCCTTGTCCAACTGGACAGTGCTGAAATCTAACACGTGGGCTAGATCGCCGTGATACCTCCGAAGCATGGATACATAAAAAATTGGATGCACGGCTGATAAGCTAGGCGATAATGCAAGTCTATAAGACACATCTCCCACTCGATCAAGAATCTCAAACGGACCAATGAACCTAGGTCTAAGCTTGCCCTTCTTCCAAAATCTCATCACGCCCTTCATAGGCGATACTCGGAGCAATACCCGCTCACTAACCATAAATGCCACATCTCGAACCTTGTGGTCCGCATAACTCTTTTGCCTAGACTGAGCTGAACGAAGCCTATCCTGAATGATCTTGACCTTGTCCAAGGCCTCCTGAACCAAATTTGTACCCAACAATCGAGCCTCTCCCGGTTCAGACTATCCAACCGGAGACCGACATCGCCTACTATATAAAGCCTCATAAGGAGCCATCTGAATGCTCGACTGGTAGCTGTGTTTGTAGGCTGCTAAAGGCAAGAACTGATCCTACGAACCTCCAAAGTCAATAACACAAGCTCGGAGCATATCCTCCAAAATCTAATAGTCCACTCTGACTGACCGTCCATTTGGGGATGAAATGCTTTGCTCAAATCTACCCCTGTACCCAACTCTCGCTGCACCACTCTCCAGAAGCGCGAGGTAAAGTGCGTACCCCAATCCGAAATGATAGACACGGGTACACCATGAAGGCGATCAATCTCCCGAATATAGATCTCAGTGAACCTCTCAGAAGAATAGGAGCATGCCATATGAATGAAATGTGCTGACTTGGTCAGCCTATCAACAATAACCCATATCGCATCGAACTTCTTCCGAGTCAGTGGAAGTCCAGTAACAAAATCCATAGTAATCCGCTCCCACTTCCACTCGGGAAGCTCAATCTTCTGGAATATACCACCAGGCCTCTGATGCTCGTACTTAACCTACTGACAAATTCAAACAACGAGCCACGTGCTACGATATACTTCTTCATTCTATGCCACCAATAATACTGCCGCAAATCCTGATACATCTTCGCGGCACACTGATAAATAGAGTACCTGGAACTATGGGCCTCCTCTAAAATCAACTCTCGAAGCCCATCCACATTGGGCACGCAAACTCGACCCTGCAATCTCAAAACTCCATTCGCATCTAAGGTAACCTGCTTGGCACCTCCTCGCTGCACCGTGTCTCTAAGGATACACAAATAGGGATCATCAAATTGTCGATCACAGATACGCCCCAATAATGAAAAACAAGCGACCGTGCAAGCTAACACACGACTGGGCTCAGAAATATCCAGTCTCACGAATTGATTGGCTAAAGCATGAACATCCAAAGCAAGTGGCCTCTGGCTGACCAAAATATAAGCAAGGATGCCTATACTGAATTACTTCCAACTCAAAGCATCGGCCATTACATTGGCCTTCCCTGGATGATAAAGAATGGTAACATCATAATCCTTCAACAACTCCAACCACCTCCTCTGCCTCAAATTCAACTCCTTTTGCTTGAATAAGTACTGAAGACTCTTGTGATCAGTGAACACTTCACACGCCACGCTATACAAATAATGCCTTCAAACCTTCAATGCATGAAAGAAAGAAGGATTTGTGCATGGTGTTTATTGACCTAGAGAAAATGTATGACAAGGTTCCTAGAGAAGTTCTCTGGAGATTCTTGGAGGCAAAAGGTATGTCGGTTCCTTATGTTATGGCAATTAAGGACATGTATGATGGGGCTAAGACTCGGGTTAGGACAGTAGGAGGGGACACTGAGCCTTTTCCGGTTGAAATGGGATTAAACCAAGGCTCTGCGCTCATCCCATTCTTATTCTCCCTGGCGATGGATGCGATATCAGACCATATTCAAGGGGAGGTGCCATGGTGCATGCTATTCGCCGATGATATAGTTCCGATTGATGAGTCACGAGTCGGTGTTAACGAGAGATTAGAAGTTTGGAGACAGACTCTTGAGTCCAAGGGTTTCAAGCTAAGCTAGAACGAAGACGAAATACCTCGAGTGTAAGTTCAGCGCTGGGTCGGGGGAAGTGGACGTGGATGTAAGGCTTGAGTCGCAGGTTATCCCAAATAGGGGCAACTTCAAGTACCTTGGTTCGGTTATTCACAGGGGAGGGGAGATCGATGATGATTTCATACACCGTATTGGTGTAGGATGGATGAAGTGGAGGTTAGCATCTGGAGTCTTGTGTGATAAGAGAGTGCCAACGATACTCAAAGGTAAGTTCTATAAAGCGGTGGTTAGATCGGCCATGATGTATGGGGCTGAGTGTTGGCCTATTAAGGACTCACATATCCAAAAGATGAAAGTAGCAAAATGAGGATGTTGAGGTGGATGTGTGGGCATACTAGGATGGATAAGATTAGGAACGATGTCATACGGGAGAAGGTCCACGTGGCCCCTATTGATGACAAGATGCGGGAAACGAGGCTCAGATGGTTCGGGCATGTACAGAGGAAAAGCCTTGATGCTCCAGTAAGGAGGTGTGAGCGGCTGGTCGTGGAAGGCACGAGAAGAGGTACAAGGCGGCTTAAGAAGTATTGGGGAGAGGTGATCAGGCAGGATATGGCGAGGCTTCAAATTTCAGAGGACATGACACTTGATAAGAAGTTATGGAAGTCGCGTATTTCGGTTGTAGGCTAGGAGGTAGTTCAGTCTTGCATTACTTTGTACCTTTGTGAGCCTAGTTCGGTGGGGTTTTGTCTAAGATAGCTAGGGGAAATGTCATGTCTTACTATTTTCTATTTTCGATGCAGGATCCATTTACTAACCATCATTTTTGCTTTGAATTTTTTTTCTCTTTTTTCCCCTGCTTTCTGTGTTCCTTTTTCCCTATGATTTTCGTGGTGAATCTAATATTCTCTTCTTTTGTCTTTTTATTATATTGAGCCGAGGGTCTTTCGAAAACAGCCGAGGGTCTGCGTACACACTAACCTCCCAGACCCCACTTGTAGGATTTTACTTGGTTGTTGTTGTTGTTGTTATTGTTGTAAAACTTCAATGCGTGAACTATGGCTGCCAACTCTAGATCATGTACTGGATAGTTCTTCTCATGAATCTTCAACTGTCTCGAAGCATAGGCAATAACCTTGCCATCCTGCGTCAGTAATGCTCCAAGCCCAATACGGGAAGCATCACAACAAACGGTATAGGGCCCTGAACTTGTGGGAAAAACCAACACCGGTGCCGTAGTCAGAGCTGTTTTGAGCTTCTGAAAGCTCGTCTCACACTCATCTGACCATCTGAACTGGGCACCCTTCTGGGTCAATCTGGTTATCGGGGCTGCAATAGATGAAAATCTCTCCACGGACCGTTGATAATAGCCTGCCAACCCCAAGAAACTTCGAATCTCTATAGCTGATGCTGGTCTAGGCCAATTCTTGACAGCCTCAATCTTCTTCGGATCCACCTGAATAACCTCTGCTGATACAACATGACCTAGAAATGCAACTGAACCCAACCAGAATTCACACTTCGAGAACTTAGCATATAACTGACTATCCCTCAGAGTCTGAAGAACCACTCTAAGGTGCTGTTCGTGCTCCTCCTGGCCGCGAGAGTATACAAATATCATCAATAAAGACGTTCACGAACATGTCCAAATAAGGCCTGAACACTCGATTCATCAATTGTATAAATGCTGCTGGGGCATTGGTCAACTTGAATGACATAACCAAGAACTCATAATGCTCATACCGAGTGCGGAAAAGCTGTTTTAGGGACATCGGATGCCCTAATCCTCAACTGATGGTAGCCAGATCGCAAGTCAATCTTGGAAAATAACATGGCACCCTAAAACTGGTCGAACAAATCATCAATCCTTGGCAGTGGATAATTATTATTGACCGTTACCTTGTTCAATTTCTAGTAATCAATGCACATCTTCATTGAGCCATCCTTCTTCTTGACAAATAACACTGGCGCACCCCAAGGTGAAACACTAGGTCTAATGAAACCCTTTTCAAGCAAATCCTGCAACTGTTCCTTTAACTCTTTTAACTCTGGTGGGGCCATATGATATGGCGGGATAGAAATGGACTGAGTGCCCAGAACCAAATCAATGCAGAAGTCAATATCCCTGTCGGGTGGCATACCCGGTAGGTCTGAAGGAAAAATATCAGGGAACTCACAAATAATAGGCACAGAATCGATAGAGGGAACCTCAGTACTGGAATCCCGAACATTATCTAAATAATCCAAACATCCCTTCTCGACCATACACCGAGCCTTCACATACGATATGACACTGTGGGCAGAATGACCTGGATTCTATCTCCACTCTAAACGAGGCATACCCAGTAAAGCTAAGGTCACCGTCTTGGCATGGCAGTCCTAGATAGCGTGATAGGGTGACAACCAGTCCATCCCCAATATAATATCAAAGTCAACCATATCTAAAAGCAACACATCTAAACGATTCTCCAGACCCCCAATCACCACGACACAAGAGCGATGGTCTCGATCGACCACGATGGAATCACCCACGGCGTAGACACATAAATAGGAATACCTAATGCATCACTAGGCATGATCAAATACGGGGCAAAATAGGATGACACATACGAATACGTAGACCCCAGATCAAACAACACTACTGCATCTCTATCACAAACTAGAACCGTACATGTAGTAACCGCATTTGAAGCCTCTGCCTCGGGCCTAGCCCGAAGAGCATAACATCGGGGATAGGCCCCACCACTCTGATATACCTCTCTAGGACAGCCTGCTGCTGGCTGGACTCCACCTCTGGCAGTCTGAGCTCCACCTCTATGACCTCTACCTCCACCTCTAGTACCTCTACCCCCGCCTCTAGCTGGCTGGGGTGGCTGTGGAGAAGCTGGTGCCTGAACCATGGCACGAGAACCCTGGTGCTGAGAACTGCTCGGTGCTCGAGGGCAAAATTTGGCAATATGAATCGTGTCACCACAAGTGTAACAAGCCCTCGGCTGCTGAGTCTGCTGGCCCAATCGACCCGAATGACCACCACGGAAACTCTGAAGCGGCAGTGCACTGATAGGGGCTAGTGGTACACTGAATGGCTGCTGATCAGAATAATGTACGTGAGAACCACGGCCACCTGGGGCACTCTGATAAAACTGGAGGGCTGACTGGAAAGGCCTAAAAGGCTGACCCCTATCATATGAATCTCTGCCTCCAGATGAGGCACCACTGAATCAGCCTGACTGACGGGGTCTCTTGTCTGCTCTATGACTACCCCCTGTGGCAATACCATCTCGATCCTCCGGGCCACATTGGCCGCCTCTTGAAAAGTAATATCACTCCCCGCCTCTCTGTCCATCTGGAGACGAATAGGCTGGATGAGTCCATCAATAAACCGTCTCACTCTCTCCCTCTCAGTGGGGAGTATGGCAGTAACATGGTGAGCCAACTCAATAAACCTGGTCTCGTACTAGGTGACTGACATGGATCCCTGATGGAGACGCTCGAACTGCCTCCGATAGGCCTCACGCTGTGTGATAGGGAGATACTTCTCCAGAAACAACATTGAAAACTAATCCCATGTCAAGGCTAGAGACCCTGCTGGTCTAGCTAAACAGAAATCCCTTCACCAAGTCTTGGCGGATCCAGATACGCGAAATGCAGCGAAATCAAATCATTGGACTCAACAATACCCGTGTTCCGAAGAACCTCGTGGCAGCTATCCAAATAATCCTGAGGATCCTCGGTGGGTGCACCGTTGAAAGTAGTAGTGAAAAGCTTAGTGAACCTATCCAATCTCCACAAAGCATCGGCAGATATAGCTGCCCCGTCACCTGCTTGGGCTACCATGCCCGCCTGAGCTGCTCCAACTAGCTGAACTGCTGGAGCCAGTTGAACTGCTGGAGCCAGAACCTGACCTGCTCTGGAGTGCGAGTAACAGGATCTCTAGGCCCCTCCTCCAGCCTGAGAGATAGCTGGTGCTACAGGAAGCAAACCCGCTCGTATAATACTCTCCATGAGGCCCACCAATCCGACCAACGTGTCTTGAAGAACCGGGGTAGAAATAAACCCCTATGGGAACTAAGTTGGTCCTACCGGAACTGTTGGGGCTGGGGCTAGAACCTCCTCGTCAAATTTGACCTGAGGCT
The DNA here is from genome assembly GCA_026770625.1 of Nicotiana glauca. NCBI lineage: Eukaryota > Viridiplantae > Streptophyta > Magnoliopsida > Solanales > Solanaceae > Nicotiana > Nicotiana glauca. The sequence continues at coordinate 141,441 of MU723267.1, forward strand.
CCACCACTGGTGCTGCTGCTCGGGGCTGGGCTCTGCCCCTACCTCGGCCTCTAGCACGGCCTTGTCCTCTGCCCCTAGCGGGAGCTGCCTGGGGCTCTGACTATTGATCGAAAGATGAAGAAGCACGTGTTCTCGCCATCTGCGAAAGAACAAAGTGGAAATTCAATTAGCATTGAGAAATAGAACTGCACGACAAGAAAGACCAAATGTGAAACTTTTCCTAACTCTATAGCCTCTAGGGATAAATACAGACGTCTCCGTACCAATCCCTCAGACTTTACTAAGCTTGTCCATGAGTTGTGTGACCTATGTAACCTAGAGATCTGATACCAACTTGTCACGACCCGGATTTTCCACCCTCGGAAGTCGTGATGGCTCCTACTCGTAGAAGCTAGGCAAGCAAAATTTAATTACTTTTCGTTAACAACATAATCCCTTTTTAACAATTATTGGCAATAATATAAAAGCAACGAGATTATATAATAACCGGAAGTCTTAACATTATATAAAACTGAATAGAAATACGGAAAGTTCAAACAAATCCTCTACCCAAGACTGGTGTCACTGTACTCACGAACTGCTAAGAACACTAAATACAAATGTCTGAAAGAAAACATAAACTGTTTGCCTCGAATACAACGAGATAACAGACTATAAAGAGAGGATAAGGGAGACGATGGGCCTGAGGACGCCTGCAAGGCTACCTTGGGTCTCGCTGGACTGAAGGCCTGCTCCTACACTAATGTTGTTGCTGCTGCCCAAAACCTGGATCTGTGCAAAATAGCACAGAGTGTAGTATCAGCACAACCGACCCCATGTGCTGGTAAGTGTCTATCCTAACCCCGGCAAAGTAGTGACGAGGCTAGATCGGACTACAACATAAACCTGTGCAATTTCATATATATACAGCGAAATCGAAATACAAAACAGAAAAGAAATATGGGAGGGGGAACATGCTGTGGGGAAACAACAATTTCCAAATAAGCGCCGTCCAGTAACGAAGGACAACAACACAACTTAATCATAAATAATGAAACAGAAATAAAAAAGTGCATGACATCACCCTTCGTACTTTTACTCTCATACTCACCAAGCAATAACGTGTGCACGGCATCACCCTTCGTGCTTTTACTCTCATTCCTCACATATATCAATAGAATCGGCATGGAATGGTACATCGCGCGGCACGACATCACCCTTCGTGCTTTAACACTCTTTTCGCATAATAAGTGAACAATGCACGACATCACCCTTCGTGCTTTACACTCTTTCCTTACCATAAGCAAACAATGCACGGCATCACCCTTCATGCTTTAACACTCTTCCTTGCCCAAACAACAATCACAAACAAGGACAAGGGAATAAATAAACAATAATGGAAAACTCGGCAAGAGAACACAAACAAGCAATTAAAAACCCGGTAAGGGTACAACATCAATAATCTCAACGTCCCGGCAAGGGAAAATATTCAATATAACAACGTCCTGATGAGGGAACAAATCATTAACTTTTTACCTTTCGTTCACTTTTATCTCATAGTTCACATTATCACTTGAGCCAATGCTCCAAAGATTTACTTGTCTCATATGCCTTCACAATTGTATTTCAACTCGAGCCAACGCTCCACAAATTTCAAAGGTCACAATTTCTTTTACAAGATCTTTACAACACATAGAAGCCATCAATTAAGCATGGAAGATATAACAAAATCCCAACTATTCGCAATTAAGGACTAACGGTCATGCTAGACACCAATGTATAGATACTCGTTACCGTGCCTATACATCGTACTTGGCACTTAGCAAGTAGCAAATAAGACTCAACTTCTATTCCCTCAAGTTAAGGTTAAACCAAACACTTACCTCGATGCTTTGAACTCTACTCAAGCCTCAACTATAGCTTTACCCCGTAATTCCACCTCCAATCCGCTTGAATCTAGCCACAACTTACTCAGTTACTTTAATAATCACTAAATGAATCAATTTGAATGCATAAAAATGAATTTCCCAAGTTTTTCCCAAAAATTCAAAAATCGCCCCCAAGCCCACGTGGTCAAAATCCGAGGTTCGAATCAAAACCCGGTTACCCATTCTCCCACGAACTCAAATATGTAATTTATTTTAAAATCGGACCTCAAATTAAGGTCCAAATCCCCAATTTTTAGAAAACCTAGGTTCTACCCAAAACCCCCAATTTCACCCATAAAAATCCTTGATTTTAAGTGAAAAACATGTTAAATAATGTTAATGATTGAAAGAATTGAGTAAAAATCGACTTACATATGATTTGGAATGAAAATTGTTCTTGAAAAATTGCCTGAGGAGTTGTATTTTGAAAGTGGGGTGAAAATGGCCTAAAATTCGACTAAGTATGAAAATGCTGGGCTGCAGATATGGGAATTACGAACTATTGCGAACCCCGACCAAAAGTGGGAAATGCAAACCAGGGCTCGCATTTGCGAACCCTTATGAAAAGCACAGTATTTGTATTTGCGAACAAAATGTCACATTTGCGACCTGGCCATCTTCTCATTTGCGATCAAAATGGTCACATTTACGACCCAGTACAAATTCCCCTAAGTTCGCATTTACAAACAGGATGATTGCATTTGCAATCATAAGCCAATGTCCCCAGGCTTTGCAATTGCGATGAAATGCTCGCATTTGCGAGCTCACAATTGCGATACACACTTCGCAAATGCGAAGATCACAGAAGAAGCATACTAGATTTTCATTAAGTCCAAAAGTGCAATCCGACACCTATCCAAAACTCACTCGAGCTCTCGGTGCTCCAAACCAAATATGAACACAACCTCAAAAATATCCTACGGACTTACTCGCGCGATCAAATCACCAAAATAATATCATATACATCGAATTAAATCTCAAAATTCATAATTTCTTCCAAATTTTCATAAAACATTAAATTCTCATTTTTGAGTCCGAACACGTCAAACGACATCTGTTTTCAACCAAACTTTACAGAAAGCACTTAAACCATATGTAAGACCTGTACTGGGCGCCGAAACCAAAATACAGGCCCGATACCATAGTCTTTTAATCAAACTTCATTTCCAATTTCTTTAATTATTTTCATAAAATAATTTCACATAAAAATTTATTTCTCGGGCCTGGGACCTCGGAATTTGATTCCGGGCATACGCCCAAGTCCCTTATCTTTCTAGAGACCCTCCGGGACCGTCTAATCACGGTTCCGGTTCCGTTCACCCAAAATATTGACCAAAGTCAAATTTATTCAATTTAATATCAAAATTTAGCATTTTTCTCACAGAATTTATATTTAAGCTTTCCGGCTATGAGCCCGGACTGCGCATGCAAATCGAGGCAACCCTAAACGAGGTTTTTAAGGCCTCGGAAGCACAGAATGAGTAAGAAAATAAGTGATGACCCCCTTTGGGTCGTCACAAATACACTATGAAAGATAAGATAATTATTTATCTACTATGTTAGAAAGCTTTTTCAAAAATTTCAGCTTGTATATTGCTGAAATTTTTGCAAATAAACTAAATAACTTCAGCATCTCCTGCTGAAATTTTTGAAAAAGCTTTATGACAAAACTAAAGAATCCAGGACAAAAAAATTTCAGCTTATATAGTGCTGAAGTTTTTACAAATGAACTAAATGACTTCATTATCTTCTGCTGAAGTTTTTGAAAAAGCTTATCCAAGACAAAAAAACTTCAGATTATTTAGTGCTGAAATTTTTACAAATGAACTAAATAACTTCAGCATCTTCTGCTTAAGTTTTTGAAAAAGTTTTATGACAAAACTAATGAATCTAGGAGAAAAAAACTTCAGCTATTTTAGTGCTGAAGTTTTTACATATGAACTAAATAACTTCATCATCTTCTGCTGAAGTTTTTGAAAATTTTTTATGACAAAACTAATGAATCCAGGACAAAAAAACTTCAGCTATTTTAGTGCTAAAGTTTTTACAAATGAACTAAATAACTTCAGCATCTTCTGCTTAAGTTTTTGAAAAAGTTTTATGACAAAACTAATGAATCCAGGACAAAAAAACTTTAGCTATTTTAGTGCTGAAGTTTTTACAAATGAACTAAATAACTTCAGCATCTTATCTAGGATAAAAAAAAACTTTAGCGTATTGCCATTGCTACTTCAGGCCCTCTACTAGAATGCTGATGTTTTGCATGATTGCCTTTGCTACTTCAGCCCCGTATGCTGAAGTTACGCGAAAAAATGGGTACGCTTGTAATTTTATTTGCAAAGCGGACACAAGTTAAAATGTGACCCTAAAAGCGACCGTAGATGCAAATTCCTCAAAATCATCCCAGTCTTGGAGCAAAGCAGCAAAGGCCCAAAGGCCCATTCATTCAAGCTCTGTTTTGTCCCAGATTTCTTGAAGAGACTTTTTCCTTCCTATACCATATATGAAACCTTATAACAAAAAATGTGCATAGTTTCATATTTATCCGCCATGTTCACAATTATTCTACAAAATATATACCATTCACTAAATACCAATTATTAGGAGTTGATTCCTTCCTAATTGGGTGCGCTATAAATTTGGAACTAAAAATTTTTCCAGATATTCCTATTTAGGCGCGCTACAATTATGGAAGTAAATATTCTTCCAAATATTTTCCACCTTTGACAGCCATTAAAAAGCTTGAAAGCTTTGAATTCAAATTTGGGTTTTTAAAAATCATTATTTGTTTGGATTGGTGTAGTTGAAAATAATCGGGAATATGATTTGGAGTTTATATCACAATTTTGAGGGGTTTTGGTGAAGATTAGTCTTGGTTTTAATTGAATTTCAGATTGAAAGTCGAAGAAGAAAAAGAAGAAGAAGAAGAAGAAGAAGAAGAAGAAGACATATTGCAGAAATTGTAGATAAATTCTAGATTATTTGTATTCTGATTGTAGATTCTTTATTTTCTATTTTCACAAATAAAAAACGGCTAAAACTTCTACAAATCTTCTGAAAAAATGTAATTATGTCAAAAATCATAATTATGCTAGAATTGAATGAGAATTAGGATATAAAAATTCAATGTACCCAGTTTGTAGATAAATTGAAGATTATTTGTATTCTAATTGTAGATGCGTTATTTTATATTTTTACAAATCAAAAACGATTAAAACTTCTACAAATCTTCTGCAAAAAATGTAATTATGTCAAAAATCACAATTAAAATACAATCGAATGGGAATTGAGATATTAAAATTTAATATACCCAGTTTGTAGATATTTTATAGATGAATTGTAGATTATTTGTATTCTGTTTTCACAAATCCAAAACGATTAAAACTTCTACAAAATCTTCTGAAAAAACGCAATTATTGTGATTAAAAAAAGAAATATTGCAATAGATTATAGTATTTGATATTGTTTGAGAATTGAGACTATGAAATTGATGGTATACGTCGTGTATGCACGTGCCTTACAACTACAGAAAGAAGAGGAAGAACGAAGTAAACAATAGAAAGACAAAGCTCTTGCTAAATTGGAGGAATTGAATCACCGTATGCAGGCAGGTGATGCTTTGTCTCAGAAGGCTATAAAGGATTCGTCACCTGATGTTATGATATACATAAACGTGGGTGAGAGTGAGAGAAACGTAGGGGGATGGGAAATAACCTTGAATTAAGGAGGGATATACGCTGCATTAATTGTACCCTTAAAATACACTATGGTATAGAATTAGTAATTTGGTATACTAAGTGTAATTAAGTCAAACCTTAAACATTGAGGGTAATAAAATTTCTATGTGGCATAGGAATATAAAAATTCCTTTCTTGAATAATATGGTTGGAGAAATTGGCTGTCAAAGGAAAAAAAAAAAATGAAAAGAAAACAAAAACAAAAACAAATCAAGGAAAAAATTACTATTCAAAATAAATCTACGACGCCGTTTTATACATTCATATGCTACTTTTCCAGTAAAATTTCTAAGCCCCATTTTATCACTCATCCTCTCTTTTTTCTCCTCCCAAACAACCAAAGCTCAATGCGTATCTTCAACAGCTCTTCCCACCCTTCCAAGAAGGTAAAAAAACTAACTTTTTTTTGTGGGTATATGAGAATCTTCAGTAGCTCGTTTTCTTTTGCTTGTTTTGGTAATACTAAAAAAAGAATGGCAATGGAAGCAGGAGAAGGAGGAAAAAGAATGGTTAGGAGCAAGTTTCAAGGCTGAGAATTTTATACCGGGTATAGTAATTGGTTTCATTCTTGGGTTGTTGTTGGATTTGTCCAAGCCTTCCAAAAATACTACTAACACTTTGAAGAAGACAAGTCATTTGTTGAGCAGAAATCAACCTGAAAAGATTTTGGCCCCACCTAAACCTGATGATGAAGACCTCAAAATGGTTTGCTTTTATTCATTCTTCTTTTCAGTTAAATTTTGGTATTAATTTTTTGTTTCTTCATTTAAGGTGGAGGGTATTTTTTACTTCCATCTGTATATTTTTTGATAATTCTTTGGGGTTTGTAATATGACTTATACTGAAAGGACAAAGAGAAATATTAGTAAAACAAGGGAATGCAAAATGGATTAGAAATATAGGCAGATGAAAATATTGATTAGAAATTAGTTTTAAGATGATTAGTCACTCCCCTAAAGAAAAAAGTAGTAGTATTATTTCCAAAGTTAGTAACTTTTTTAGCATATTCTGGTAACTCTTGCTTTGGTCCTCTTAATGCAAAAGATAACTGGATATGTAAAAACCGTTGGGTGATACAAGTAAGTGGAAATCCCTTAGTTATCAAAATGCCGTTTCATTGTATTGTAGTATTGATTGACTTTTGGCTAGGATATAAATATTCAGGCAAAGTCGTTGCTCATGAATTCTTCCGACAACAGTGAATTTCCAGGCTTTGGAGATATGTTAATTATGAGTTGCCCCTATGAAAATTTGTTACCTTATTGACTGTTGCCGAGGTGGATGAAACTTCCTTTAGTGATGCGTAGCTCTAGAGATGCTTCCTCTAGTGTCAAAGTTGTTGCTTTGGCTGCTTGGAAAATTAATAGGGAGCATTCTTCATCAAACACTTTTCCCAGAAAGTAAATTGTACACAATTTAGATCCTAGCTAGTGTTGCTTTTTTCTTTTTTCTTTTCATATGTGATTTTGGCTGCCAACTTTTGAGAATGAGAGATGAGTGCTGCAAAGGCAATTAGCATTCATGAAATTAGTTTTCCTAAATAAAAGGCGGAAACTGAGAAACTCTTTGTATGCTTCGTATTTTTGTTTCCGTATCTTGAAAATGCTGGAATCCAGTCTTCTTTTCCCTTTAATTCGTGTGTTGGTACTGTATTCTTAAAAAAAAATGATACTATTTGCATATTGAACAGTTTGATACTTGATCTTCTCTCTCTCTCTCTCACACACACACACACAACATAAAAAAAAATCAAAAGGTTAAAAGAAGTTGATACTGGATGCTTTTCATCAGTGTAACATATATAGTGATAGTATATACTTGATTGTCTCAAGGTTGAATGGTTTCTACAAAAAGCTATTTCCTGACCTTGAGAAATTTAATGGCAGGTTTTAGTTGTCAGACAAGACCTGAAAATGGCACAAGGAAAAATTGCATCTCAGTGTGCTCGTAAGAAACCTCTAGCATTTTGATGTTTCAATCCTTCCATATTTTCCAAGTTTCTCATAATGTTTTCATGATCTGTGTCACATTTTGATGTTTTAATTGAACAACGCAGATGCTGCTACTGGCATGTATGCAGAACTTATGCAAAGGTATCTCTACATGGATTATGCTCTATTATTGAGAACAATAAATGCTTGAAAACTGAGTGGTCGTTTTTCTGAGACGGGACGAACAGAAATTTTTAAAGTAGTTTTACAATTGCACCAACTGCATTGGTTCTTAAGCTCCTTGCTGGTGATGTGCAGCTGCAAATTCCCTCTCAGTGTGGTTGTTATTAATCCTGTAACTTCATTGTCTTGATATCCTACTTATCTGAGGAGCTTTGTTTCATTAGATGGAAAAACTACAATATGTGCTTGCATTCTGCAAGCCCCATACAATACCTGAACCATATTACACATTTCTACCCCGGAAGTGCTTGATTTTTTATCAATTGCAGCTCTGCTTTCTGTCTCTAACACCCCTTATCAATTTCAATCCTCGTCGTGTTTTTGTTTATGCATATGAATAAACGAGAATCTTTTGATAGTTTAAAAATTCTTCACGTTTAGAGCTTTACTGTTCTCAGCAAGTGTCTAATAAAGCATTTGGGCCTTTAACAACCTGAAGGCCCCAATTTCTTTTGCATATTACCAATGCTGTTTTTTTAACTATAAAGATATGAAGTGTCATTATTTGATAATTATTAGAAGAATCACCTAATGCAGTGATCGGTATCTCTTGAGGCAATGGGAACAGTGTGGACAGCCCAAAATAGTCGTTACATGCAAGAATCAGCAAGAAATGTAAGCAGGTGATCCTAATCTATGTTTCTCTGCCCTTGGACATCACCAACGTCCATGCCTACTTGTGAAGAATGTGTCATTGTGCGTTGAAGAATGATTGACACTGTTTTATATGCTCGGAAAATGTTCTATTAGGAACAAGTTGAAGGAAGCAGCTGAGAACATTGGTCTTCCAACTTTTGTAGTTGCTGATGCGGGACGTACACAGGTATCCTTCCCAAGGAATAATGTAAAATTGATGATGCTTATGTGAAATATACAAAAAGTATATTGAGAACACGTCAAAGAGGCTAGCCTCAGCACAACAGTAGAGTTGCTCCTTGGTAACACTTTCTTACAAATTTTAAAGCAAGGAATTGATCTCTTTGCAAATGGGGAAGGCTGCATACAGTATATGTCCCACCCTCCACCTACCTCCATAGTAGTCGAGGAGCACTTCATGCACGAATAATCTCTCGCATTCAACATGTAGTGTAATAACTGTGAGATATAGAGAAGAGAAGTTGTCTCAAAATACCTACAATCTCTTGGAGTTTAATGTGGACATAACTAAGAAGAAAACATAAATAGAACGAAATGATCCATATGGGTGATATCAACTGTTAAGAGTTAGTTGTTGGTATTACACTTACATCAGGTCAGGTGTTTGTTAGGAGACTTTTTGTCTGGTTGATACTTGTATTTTCTTGTAGGGGTAAGTGTAGATTAGTAAATTTCTAGTTTTAAAGCACTTCCAATTTGCATAAAGGACAAACTACTAAACATGAATACAGTAATGAGTAGAATAGATACAGATGTTTTACATAAATGATTCTAACTAATTTGGGATTAGGCATAATTGATTGATCCGCTGAGAACATCTGAATATTACAAGGATATGCTCTAGTATCTATGCTTGTTGACTGCATTCAGTTGCAGAAAGAACATTTTAGGCATGTGATCTCATCCTTCTCATCACAGAAGAAGAGCATGAGTTCGTCATAATGTGGGTTAAGTAGTAAACCTTGAGACCATGTTTGTTGAGTAGCTTGCATTAAAGGAGTGGTTCGCATTCTCTTTTCTTTTCTTTTCTTTTTTTCTTTTTTCTTTTTTCTAGTTGGCTAAATGGTTCTCTTGCTTGGAAGCTAATACCTAGTTTCTAAGATTTTACTGCTTCAAGGCTGATGGATATCTTCCTGCTTGTTTGTTATGCATTTAACAGTTCCTGTAATGTGCTTATGTTTTTCGGGATTTTGTATGATGCAGGTTGCATCAGGTTCAAGGACAGTTCTTGCAGTTGGACCGGGTATACTTTTTATCTGTTTGCTGTATTCGTATTGTTTTTTTGGTTATCTTCTATTACTAGTATACTATGTGGCTCTACTTCTGCAGTTCTGTTGCTGTTTTCCAGATATACTGTACTTTCTGGAACTGGATTTATATTCCATCTTATTTATCTACCGGAGTCAATATGAAGCTTTAAGGCCCAAGTATTCTGATACACAGGTTTCATCTATGTAGAATGCTCACTTCTGACTAGCCAGTTATATGGCACTCAGACTAAACCACTGCATATCCTAACCACTCTTGTTTACACTTTACAGTAGTAAGATCTCTTTGAGAATTGTCCCCAGATCATCATTTGCTCTTTTCATAAAAAAGAGAAATGTTAAATAGTCTGATTGGCCAAGCTGGAAAAATCAACTTATTTTGAAAAGTGCTTTCCCAAAAGTGCTTTTGGGAAAAGTATTTTTGGAGAGAAGCGGTTTTTGTTTGGCTAATCACCCTGAAAAGCACTTTTGAGCAATAATTTGTGTTTGGCCAAGTATCAAATTACAAATAACATGAATATATTTACTTAATAGTTAATATTATAAGTAAATAAATAATATCAAAAATGTATTATTAAAGACAATAATTAAATCTTTTCATTTTATTATGAAAATAAAATTAAAAAGTATTTTAATTCGTTTAAGATGATTTAAATATATTAAAAATCATTCAACAAATATAAAAGCTTTTACTTCAAGTCACTATATATTAGAAAACTATCCTAAAAATAAGAAGAAATACTTATACATTAATATCCTAAGTATTAGGTTTAAAATAAGTAAGGTCATTTGGGTATATACTATATTTTGTTAAGGGTATTTTTGGTAAGAAGAAAAGTTAAAATTGCTTCTGCTTTTAGGAAGAAGTTATTTTTTTCTGCTTCTTAGAAACTTCTGTTTCTTCCCAAAAGCATTTTTTTTCCTCAAAAAAAGCTTGGCCAAACACCTTAAGGTGAGAAAAAAGTACTTTTGGGGAAAAAACACTTTTGGTCTTTGGAGAAGCTTGGCCAAAAAGGCTATAAATTTCATCGAATACATTGCTTAAAAGGAACAACCTTTTTAAGGATGTTAAGAAATCATTTCAAGATGTAGAAACAATGGTGCCTGGGAACACCTAATAACAATCCTATGAAGGGAAGAAATTTTTTGCACCTTTCGAACAAATCAAATATGAATTGTGCAACTCTAGAGGGATACTCTTGGTTCACTATGGCCATTTTGTGAATGATATGCTTTCTGTAGCATGCTGACTTGGTTGATGTTTGCGCATGACTTCTACTCAAATCTGTTTGATGCTATGCTCGCAACTAATTTTAGAATTGAGCAGGAAGCAAGTCAGCTGTTGATTCAGTGACTGGAAAGCAGCGTCTCCTTTGATGAGATTGATAGCTTCTATTGGAACATGTCTCATATTTGAGTGGGTGGATCTGCAACAACCTTTGATGCATGTGTCGCAGAAGAGATGCCATAGTTCCATATTAGGAATTGATAGATGTGCTAAGATGAAGATAGGTCACTTAGTATTATTCTCTTCCAGGCACTAGTTTCAGGTCATATTTTAGTTTTATGGGATGCATTTCATAAACTTGTTCTTGCCTTTCAGTTTCATTTTGTATGTATATGTCACTGCTCCATATTGTTGTTTACACTCCGTATTTAATACTGGAAGACAGTTCATGTATCTGTGATTTTATTGTGAACGCTTTTTTCCTGAGGTACTCAATCTCCTTTTAATGAGCGTATTGTCAGGTGATACATTCATCGGAGAAGTAGAGAAAGGAATAGTCAGGTGTGATAAACTTCACTACCATTTTATGAACTATTGTCCTAGGGGACGGAATTGAATGATTTTAGCGGGACGGGACGAAAACTTATAGCCTGTTTCAGCTTATTTTGAGAAGTGCTTTTTTCAAAAGTGTTTTTGAAAAAAGTACTTTTGGAGAGAAGCAGTTAATCAGTCTGAAAAGCACTTTTGAGAAATACTTTGTGTTTGACCAAGCTTTTTAGAAAGTGCTTTTAAGTGTCAAATTACGAATAAGGACATGAATAGATTTACTTAATAATTAATATTATAAGTAAATAAATAATCT
>MDKF010877665.1:0-59293 GCA_026770625.1 Nicotiana glauca
GTACGGTTTCCGTGACGTAGTTATGGTACATAATTTCTAAATCCGGGGGTACATTTATGTGACCCGGACATAACAGATAATATTTTTAATAATTTAAATATGATATCATGGGTACGGTTCCCGTGACATGACTCGCAATATGTACCAAAAAAAGGAGTGTACGTCAATCGTAACTTCTTCTAGAATAATTTCATAAATAATTAAAAGCGGTCAAAAGCTAAAAATACACGATAGGTATAAAACAAGCAATTAATCAGATAATTAGGCCAATAATAATAGTTATATAGTGCAAAAATCACGTGCTCACAAACCACACCTCTGCGCACACAAGGCCAAGATATAAATATGTACCTGCACAAAAAATGTGCAACAAGTGTAATATGAGTACATAAATCAACGCATGCCCAGTAAGTATCCCGTCTAATATCGAAGACGTAGTGACGAGAGGTCGACTCTGACACATACTATGGGATAACAATAAAATACTAGTATTATAATTAAGCATGGATTACATAATAAAACTGAAAACTCAATAACCGGAAATAATGAACAATCCTTTTACTAATAGAAAATTTTAAATTTATTTTCATCATTTAGCAATTTATATCCCAAGCCAATGGAACAATATCAATTATTATTAGTTCCAAAGATTATCATGTGCAAGTCATGTCGAGGTCGTACTGCCCGATCTAACATACAAATATAAACCGTGTGCTGCCGAGAGTCGTACGACAGGAACCATAGATGCATCTATTAACATACCGAGGCGTACAGCCCGCTCCCATGAGAATAGTGAAAATTTACCCCGCTCATAATATATTTTTTCGACACGGTTGAACATAGATCTCTCATGTTATAATAATATTCCTCAATTATTTTCAAAAAAATACGAAATTCAAATAAAAACTTTCAAATCTCGAAATCCTCAATTTCAACTCCATTCAAAACAATTAACAAGCATACTCAGTCTCAATTCTTTTAAAGTCAAATAATAAACATCTAACAGTATTAACAAGGCATGGTATAAACCTAAAATTACCAGGACATAGGCATAATTAGTATCTACGTACCGGCTCTCCTCACCTCATACGTACGTAGCCCCTGCAAATAAGAGCACATATGTATTCATTTCACCTATGGGATTAATTCCCTCTTACAAGGTTAGAAAAGAGACTTACCTCGTCTTAAAGCCCATTTTCCAGTTAAAATTTTGCTCTAAAGCCCCAACTTGATGCCGTTCAATCGAAAACTAGTCAAACAACGTGCAGATTAATTAAAAAAAAATATAATCCAATGCTGGAAATTTAACTATTTATAAAAATTCCCAACTCTAATCGAAAAGTTGGTAGTGGGGGCCACATTTCGGAACCCAACGAAACTCACAAAATTCGATAATTCATTCCATTACGAGTTCAACCATAGCAATTTTATTAAATTTTGATAACAACTTGACCTCCAAATCTTAAATTTTCATTCTTGAAAAGTTTTGCAAAAATCTTAATTTCTTCATTTAAATCCGAAATAAATGATGAATATAAACATAGAATCATGAAGTATAATTACTTTCGGATATAGAACATTTATCCCAATCCATATGGTGAAAATAACCTTAAAAAAATTGCTTAAATCCGAACTCCATAGACCCAAATATGTTAAAAAATTGCCGAAAACTCGAAATATAGCTTTTGCCCAGGTATTTTCTCTTTGCGATCGCGAAAAATGCTTCGCGATCATGAAACACACCTTTTCTCAGCCCATGCTCTTTGCGATCGCGGGAAATGCTTTGCGATCGCAAAGAACAAGTGCCCAGCTCTTCCAAATAGCCTCTAGTATAATGGTCATAACTTTTTGTACAAACTCCAAATTGCAAATGGTTTAACATTTTAAAAAGTAGACATCAAGAGCTTCACCTTTCATGCTTTTCGAATCTCCCAGTTCTTTATAGGTACGCGATAAAAACTACCAAAGTCATCCTAGTGCAACACAAGTTTCTTCTTCGCGATTTCCAAACTCTTTCCGGATAGGTTGAAGTGTACCTATCATAACTTTTTGTATACAACTCCAAATGCTAAAAGGTTTGATTTTCTGAAAATTAGACACAAAGTCCTACAACTTTCATTTTTAGATCATCTTCAAATTCATTAAAGATTGTGAGACACAAGCTTCTAAATTCGGGTCAGTGTAGCAGAAACTAGCCTTTACGCGATCGCGAAAGGTCTTCCGTGATCGCGAATCACTGGCCAATTTCTCCCATTTTACTCATCGCGATCACGAACAATTCCCTACGATCGCATAGCACACTGCTGTAGCCAAAAACCAACAGCTAAAAATGGCCTAGAAATGGTTTGAAACTACCTCGAAACTCACCCGAGCCTCTCAGGACTCCGTCCGAACATACCAACAAGTCTCAAAATATATCATAGACTTAGTCGAGGCCTCAAATCACGTCAAACAACGCTAAAAACATGAATCACGCCCCAATTCGAGTCTAATAAAACTAAGAAATTATAACTTCTATATTCGATGCCGAAACCTACCAAATCGCGTCGGATTGACCTCAAATTTTGCACACAAGTCACATTCGAGATTACGGACGTACTCCAACTTCTGAAATCGAAATCCGACACCAATATCAAAAGGTCCACTCCCGGTTAAACTTTTTCAAAAACCTTCAAATTTTCAACTTTCATCAAATGACCCTGAAATGACCTACGGGCCTCGAAATCCAATTCTGTACACGCTCTCAATACCAGAATCACCATACGAAGCTATTCACATACTCAAAATCCCAAACGGACATTGATAACATTGAAAGGTACTTCAACCTAAATTTATGAAATTCTTTCAAAATGCCAACCATCCACAATAGGCACTGAAATGCTCCCGAGTCATCCAAAACTCGATCCAAGTACAAAATCATCATACGAACCTGTTGGAACCTTCAAATCCCGATTCTGAGGTCGTTTACTCAAAAATAAAACCTTAGTTAATTCTTCTAACTTAAAGTTTCGAAATGAGAATTTTCTTTCCAAACCAACCTTGAACTTCCCGAATTTCAATTTCAACCACGCGCACCTGTCATAATACCTAAAATGAAGCTACTCATGGACTAAAACTTCCTAACAATGCGCTAGAGCTTAAAATGACCGATCAGGTCGTTACAGCTGCACACTCCAAAAAGTTCAGCAGCTACACGTTCTTGCACCTGATTATTCACTACTTTGGCATTAAATTCAGCTAGTTTTTAGGTGATTCACCAGTTTCAGCAGAAGGATAATCTAGCTAATCATAAGCTTGTACAACTGGATTCACAACACTGAAAATCCTCGCTAAGGCTGTACTAGCAAGAACATCACGTGTAGGTTTTGGTGGACCCTTATTGATCTTTGAGGCATCATCTGCAGAAGCAACATTAACAGCTTGATTTAACACTTTAACTTTGTTCACAGTAACAAATTTTTGTCCTCCAACTGTTTTCTTATGATGCAAATTCACCTGCTGCTGTTGATCATGAGTCCTATCTATTGCTTTCATAACATTTTTAACCACAAGAACATTTGGATATACAGTAGCAGCCTGTTGCACTCCTTCAGGCTGCAAATTTAACATCTATTGTTATTTACAATTATTTTCCTCCACTGATATTTTCTCCAAAATTGTCGAGCTCTTTTTGCATCAAATAATCTCTAGCATCTCATTTTAATTTCTAAACACTGCTCGACTCAAAATCATGCAGAAAATCATCCTGTCCAATACCTTTTTCCTTCGCAACTATATGCTCTTCCTTATGTTTCCCATTCATCAGACGACATGACCTTTCATCATGGCCTTGATGTTTACAATATGTGCAATATCTTGGGAGATTATCATACACAACCTCCTGAGAGTGCTCAACAGATTTCCCAGAATTTTGTCGATAATATGAATTTTAATCTCGCTTAGGATTTTTGTCGGAAAGATCCAGGAGTACTTTTACCCTAGCGGCACTTTTGTCTTGTTCGATCTTGTGTTGCTTTATCCACTGCAAGGGAGTTCCGTAGAGCTGAAGCAATTGACAACAATAACTTTGTAGCAAAAAAGTTGGGCGACAACATTTGAAAAGAAATCTAGACGACTACCTTACTTGTTTCTTCTTTAGGATTAAAACCTATAGTCCATGTAAAAGTTCTAATGAATTCTTCACCCTTCGAATTCACATAACCAGTATACCTCCATAAGA
This sequence comes from Nicotiana glauca, assembly GCA_026770625.1. Lineage (NCBI taxonomy): Eukaryota > Viridiplantae > Streptophyta > Magnoliopsida > Solanales > Solanaceae > Nicotiana > Nicotiana glauca. Next base: position 4,220 of record MDKF010877665.1, read on the forward strand.
ACTGGACAAAGTCTTCAAAAAGGTCGAATCTGACCGAGTCATGTCAGAATTCAAGTAGTCCAATATTGCACGTTCCTTTTGTTGGGCACATGCCCATGTTGTCCAGCCAAAGGCCCAATGGCCTAATCCTATTCTCTTTTGGTTTCCAATCCTATTTGGAATTGGATTTGGTTTATTCCTATTTTGAGTGGGTTTTGGCTTTAAGAGAAAGCACCACTCATGATCTATAAATAGGACAACCTTGGAGAATTATTGTATGTTCATTTATACAAGTCTTTGAAAGACTTAAGCACATAAGAGTGGGTTTTGAGCCTTCATCAAGAGAGAATAGAGAAGAAAAGTATTTATTTTGCTGTAGATTTTTATTCCGACCAGCCAACGTTAAATCATATTTTTCAATTCGTTAACCGTTTGATCGGGCTGAAATTTTGACTGAGTGTTCATAACATCTTGATATTGTATTTGAACGGTGGAGATCAGATTTTGAGGCTCGTAGCATCTGATTTGGAGCCTCGAACAGTAGCTTTATTTTGTAGATTATACTCTTTCTTCATTTGTTTAGTTGTTGCTCTTGTTGCTATTGTTGCTCCATGTCTGGCCCTTGTTGTGTAGCCAATTTGGAGAACTTTTATAACCCTTTTATTGTTATAGTGGAGCTTTTTGGATCTTTGTGATCCCGTGGTTTTTACCTTCGATTTGAAGGGTTTTCCACGTTAAAATTTGGTGTTCTTTATCTTCTTTATTTTCGGGTTTGCATCTTCCTCGACATAACAGTGGTATCAGAGCCTTGGTTATTTATTCGGGTTATTACGTAATGGAGGCAAATATGAGCAAGATGGTATGTTTAAATGGGAGAAATTATAATGTTTGGAGAAGCAAGATGAAAGACTTGTTGTTCGTGAAGAAGATGCATCTACCCGTTTTTTCAGCTCATAAACCCGAGAGTATATCCGATAAAGATTGGAATTTCGAGCACCAACAAGTATGTGGATATATACGGCAATGGGTTGAAGATAATGTTCGCAACCATATTGTGAACGAGATACATGCGAGATCATTGTGGGAAAAGCTAGAGACTCTTTATGCTTCAAAAACCGGGAACAACAAATTATTTCTGCTAAAGCAATTGATGACCTTTAAATACAAGGAAGGCAGCCCTATCCTTGATCACATAAATGATTTTCAGGGCGTCCTTGATCAGCTATCTGGAATGGGGGTTAATTTTGATGATGAGATACAAGGACTTTGGCTTCTTAATACTCTACCAGAATCTTAGGAAACTCCTCGTGTTTCTTTGACAAATTCAGCTCCCGAAGGTAAGGTGACCATGGAATATGCCAAGAGTGGTGTGTTGAACGAGGAAGTAAGGAGAAAATCTCAGGGTTCATCCTCACAAGCAGATATCTTGGTTACAGAAGACCGGGGGAGAGATAGAACAAGAGGCTCAAGGAATAGAGGTAAAAGTAGAAGTAAGTCAAGGTCCAAATACTATAATGTTACATGCAACCACTGTGGCAAGAAAGGACACATCAAAAGGTTTTGCCGCAAGTTGAATCAAGACACTAGAGAAGGAAAGAAAGTTGAAAATAACGAGAACAATGTTGTTGCTATTGTTCAAGATGACCTTCTTTTTGCTTATGATAAAAACGTCATCAATTTGGTATCCCATGAGACGAGCTGGATAGTAGATTCTGGAGCTACCTCACATGTCACACCAAGAAAAGATTTTTTCTCATCTTATACTCACGTTGATTCTGGAGTGTTAAAGATGGGCAATGCCAGTGAAGTTAAGGTGTTTAGTGTTAGCACAATTTTTTTTGAAAACTAATAATGGTTCAACATTAGTTCTTCAGGATGTGAAGCATGCTCCAGACTTTCCTTTCAATTTGATCTCCGCAGGAAGATTAGACGATGAAGGTTACCATAATGCTCATTTTAACGGCCAATGGAAGCTCATCAAAGGCTCGTTAGTAGTGGCTCGAGGAGTCAAGTTTGGTCAATTATATGTGACACAAGGCTCTATTCTTAATGACTCAATAAATCTGGTGGAAAGTGATAGTTTGTTAGAATTGTGGCATCGAAGATTGAGTCATATGAGTGAGAGAGGCATTACGCGTTTGGCTAAGAAAAGTTTGTTTTCTGGAGTAAAACAAGCAACACAGCAAAGGTGCATACATTGTTTAGCTGGCAAATAAAAAAGGGTTTCCTTTCATAGTCATCCTCCCTCAAGAAAGCCCGATTTATTAGAGCTAGTACACTCTGATTTGTGTGGTCCTTTTAAAGTAAAGTCAAAAGGTGGCGCACTTTACTTTGTGACCTTTATTGATGATCATTCTCGTAAGCTCTGGGTGTATCCTTTGAAATCTAAAGATCAAGCACTTGGCGTGTTTAAGGAATTTCAGGCCTTAGCTGAGAGACAGACGGGGAAGAAATTAAAATGTATTCGCACTGATAATGGTGGTGAATATTGTGGTCCCTTTGATAACTATTGCAAGGAACAAGGAATTCGTCATCAGAAAACTCCGCCCAAGACGCCTCAATTGAACGGTTTGGCAGAGAGGATGAATAGAACTCTAGTTGAGAGAGTTAGATGCTTACTTTCAGAGGCTAAACTTCCAAATACATTTTGGGCGGAAGAACTTAACATTGTTGCCTATGTTATCAATTTGTCTCCTGATGTTGCTTTAGATGGTGATGTCCCAGACAGAGTTTGGTTTGCCAAAGATGTTTCTTATGATCACCTGAGAGTTTTTGGGTGTGAAGCTTGTGTGCATATTCCTAAAGATGAGAGGTCGAAACTGGATGTCAAAACTAAGCAGTGCATATTTATCAGTTACGGTCAAGATGAGTTTGGGTATCATTTTTGTGATCCAGTTGATAATAAACTTATTAGAAGTCGTGATGAAATATTCTTTGAAGACCAAACTATTGAAGATATTGACAAAGCTGAGAAGATAGATTCTCAGAGTAATGAGAGCTTAGTTGATATAGATCCAGTTTCAATTGTTAAGGCACCTATTGCACATGAAGGAACCCAAGACAATAATGGAGATAGTGATCAAGATCAAAATGATCATCATGGTGTAGATGTTATGGATGCTCCAGTTGATGAAGTTGTGGTTGATCAGCAACCAATTCCTGCACAGGTAACTACTTCGAATGCTCCTGAAACCTCTCTTAGAAGATCTACAAGGGAGAAGCAAAAATCCATACGCTATCCTCCTGATGAGTATGTACTTTTGACTGACATGGGAGAACCTGAGAATTATGATGAAGCCATGCAAGATAATCACAAAGATCATTGGATCGAAGCGATGGAAGATGAGATGAAGTCACTCCATGAGAATGGCACATATGAGTTAGTGAAATTGCCGAAAGGTAAGAGAGCTTTATCTAACAAATGGATATTCAGAATAAAGCAAGATAACCATACCTCTGCGCCTAGATACAAGGCGAGGTTAGTTGTTAAAGGTTTTGGCCAAAAGAAAGGAGTTGACTTTGATGAAATTTTCTCCCCTGTTATGAAGATATCTTCTATTCGTGTGGTTCTAGGCTTAGCCGCAAGTCTAGATTTAGAGGTTGAGCAGATGGATGTCAAGACTGCTTTTCTTCATGGTGATTTAGATGAGGAGATTTATATGGAGCAATCTGAAGGTTTTGTAACTAAGGGAAAAGAAAATTATGTCTGCAAATTGAAAAAGATCCTGTATGGATTGAGACAAGCTCCAAGGCAATGGTATTTGAAGTTTGAATCTGTCATTAAAGAACAAGGGTACAAGAAAACTTCTTCAGACCACTGTGTATTCTTCCAGAAGTTCTCTGATGATGATTTTATTATTTTATTGCTTTATGTGGATGACATGCTTATTGTTGGAAAGAATAAATCCAGAATTGCAGTCCTTAAGAAGCAGTTGAGCAAATCGTTTGCGATGAAGGACTTGGGGCCAGCAAAGAAAATCTTGGGCATTCAAATCCACCAACACAGAGATAGAAAGGAGTTATTTCTATCCCAAAAGCAATACATTGAGAAGGTACTCAAGAGGTTCATTATGACAGATGCAAAAGTGGTTAGTACTCCTCTTGCTAAACATTTCAAATTGAGTATTAGTCAGAGTCCATCTACAGATAAAGAGAAAAAAGAGATGTCTCGTATTCCTTACTCTTCTGCCATTGGTAGCTTGATGTATGCTATGGTTTACACTAGACCAGATATTGCACATGTTGTTGGTACTGTTAGTAGATTCCTTTCCAATTCTGGAAAAGAACATTGGGATGCAGTAAAATGGATACTAAGGTATTTGAAAGGTACTGCAGATTTGAAGCTGTGCTTTGGCAATGGCAAGCCTGAACTTGTTTGTTACACAAACTCTAATTTAGGAGGAAATCTTAATAATTCAAGATCGACTTCCGGTTATTTGATCACTTTTGCAGGGGGGGCTGTTTCTTGGCAATCTAGACTACAGAAGTGTATAGCTCTATCCACCACAGAAGCCGAATGTATTGCTGTCACAGAAGGTTCCAAAGAACTATTATGGATGAAGGACTTTATTAATGATCTTGGCTTTGAGCAGCCAAGGTACATCTTATTTTGTGATAATCAGAGTGGTATCTGTCTCACTAAGTACTCCACTTTTTATTCTAAGACCAAACATATAAATAGAAAGTATCATTTGATAAGAATGACCGTGGAAGAGAAATTATTTGAGGTTGAGAAGAAACACACTGATGAAAATCCTTTGGATATGCTGACAAAGGCGGTGGTTGCAAATAAACATGAATTTTGTAGAAAATTGGCAGGCATGAAGCCTGTCCATAGTTCCTCTACTTGAAGACACATTTGGCTCCTTGGCTGGAGGGGGTGTTTTTTGAGCACATGCCCATGTTGTCCAGCCAAAGGCCCAATGGTTTCCAGTTCTATTTGGAATTGGATTCGGTTTATTCCTATTTTTAGTGGGTTTTGGCTTTAAGAGAAAACACCACTCATGATTTATAAATAGGACAACCTTGGAGAATTATTCTATGCTCATTGATACAAGTCTTTGAAAGACTTAAGCATATAAGAGTGGATTTTGAGAGAGCTTTCATCAAGAGAGAAGAGACAAGAAAAGTATTTGTTTTGCTGCAGATTTTTATTCCGACCAGCCAACTTAAAATCATGTTTTTGGATTCGTTAACCATTTGATCGGGCTGAAATTTTGACTGAGTATTCGTAACATCTTGATCTTAGATTTGAACGGTGGAGATCGGTTTTAGATGTTCGGAGCATCTAATTTCGAGCCTCAAACAGCAGCTTCATTTTGTAGATTATACTCTTTCTTCAATTGATTAGTTGTTGCTCTTGTTGCTATTGTTGCTCCGTGTTTGGCCCTTGTTGTGTAGCCAATTTGGAGAACTTTTGTAACTCTCTTATTGTTATAGTGGAGCTTTTTGGATCTTTGTGATCCCGTAGTTTTTACCTTCGATTTGAAGGGTTTTCCACGTTAAAATTTGGTGTTCTTTATCTTCTTTATTTTCGGGTTTGACTCTTCCTCGACATAACACCTTTAACGTTGAACTACTTTGGTATAATCTGACGCAACACTTGCAACTCAGATTTTCCATATGAGAACTTAACAATAACTGCTTGATGCAAGCCTTCTTCTAGTTTAAACTGATTAACCTCTTCCATAGTGAATTCAGTTGTTGGTCCTCCATGGACAACTTGCACCGGAAGTAAATCGTTTTTTGACGGCAAAGTGGCATATTTTTTTTTGTGTTTGCAATCGTGTATCATATGAAAGATGTATATTCTAGTTAGAGTTTGGACTATTAGGATTTTGAATTTACTCTCCCCTAGCCAAGGGCTGGGGAGGAGACGTTGGCTTCCATGGATTCCTCTAGGTCGCCATTCTAGAGAGAGGAGGGGTTTAGTTTTTTTTTTTTTTTAAAAAGAAGCAAATATGTCTTTTTTTTTTCTTTAAGTCGACGGGAGAGGTGTGTTTATTTTTTTCTGAGAAAAAACATTATATTAATACTAGGGTGGATCAAAGTATTACATGCCATAGTCTTGTCACATAGGACAGTTAAGTTGTCTAGACTTGCTTGCATATTGCAAGCACTGCTCGGTAGGAATTTAACATCAACATAATACCACACTTTTGTCTTTTTCCAGTGTATTTTCAACAAAAAAAAGGAGGCCACACAAAATGGATGGCCTTGTTTTGTTTGGACTGTCGGCAAGCTTCCTGTGCTAACACATGATCGAATGTATTTCCTTATCGAAATTTATGTCCAGTCACATGCTTTCTCCGTTTCAGTTTACATGAACCTATTTTCTTTTTAGTTCGTACAAAAAAGAATGAACTCTTCCTTATTTGGAAACAATTTACCTTTATGCAATGATTTATAGCCACACAAAATAAAGATGCCTCATTTTATATCACAAGATCAAAAGTCTTCTTTCTTTTTTTAAACTCCGTGCCCAGTCAAATGGGTTCACATAAATTAAAACGGATGGAGTATTAGATTGTTAAATATTTCATTACTTTCCCATAATAATTAACTTGACCACATCTGTGAGTCTGTTTCATTCTCTAATGGATGTAGATGTATATCCAGAGTAATTTGGAGACCCTGCTTTAGTGCCAGTAGTGCTGTCTGTATCACTGATGCTGCGTAAGTGCTGTTTCTGAATCCCACAATCTAGTCCCCTATAGGATCTCTGATGAGGCCACCCAATCCAGCATGAAATTCTTTTCGTGAAGGTTCCATACGTTGGATTGCATATATGTGTTCGTAACGCGCAGCGGAAGATAATAACAATCCTAGGCAGAATTTTTCGTGTTTAAAAATTATTTCACTGTCAAATATCGGATCTAAGACATACCTGGTGAAGCGAGTCTTGTTTCAAAATTTTCTTTGATAGTGCAAACATTCTATGCGTATCCACACCGAGACCGATCCTTGCTATCAACTCTTTGATCAATGAAACCCGTGAACAAATTGAACAAAAATATTGTGTTGAAATTTTTCTAAAAAATCTCAACTCAATGTTACATGACAAGAACTATTATTGTCAGGAATATTTTTCTCTTAATTTTTATGACTTCTCAAACCTTTTATTTTTCACTTCAAAAATGGAAGATGAAAAATGTGAAAGAATTAAGAGCTTTGTTACTACAATGGAATGTCTTCTAATTCTAAATCAAGACTAAGTCTTTTAGTATAAAAGTTGAATCCATTTAAAAATATATCTCATTCTAAGTGGAATGAATATAACAAACTTCCTTTATTAACTTTGTAAAAATTTTCTATTGAAAAATATATCTCATTCAAAATGGAATGAATATGACAAACTTCCTTTATTAACTTTATAAAAGTTTTCCATTGAAAAATATATCTCATTCTAAATGGAATAAATATGACAAACTTCCTTTATTAACTTTATAAAAGTTTTCCATTGAAAAATATATCCCATTCTAAATAACTTTATAAAAGTTTTCCATTGAAAAATATATTTCATTCTAAATGGAATGAATATGACAACTTCCTTTACTAACTTTGTAAAAGTTTTCCATTAAAAAATATATCACATTCTAAATGGAATGAATGCGACAAACTTCCTTTATTAACTTTATAAAAGTTTTCCATTGAAAAATATATTTCATTCTAAATGGAATGAATCTTCCAAGACCTTGAGGAGTTTGAACTGAATTCTTCCGTAGGAATTCTTTCATGGAATTCCATGTACAATCAAAATTAGATGAAGTGTTCTTCATTAATATTGTGTGTGTGTGTATATATATATATATGTTTCAACCAAGAGATACAATTTAATATTTTTGTCCAAATAGAAACTTCAATTTATTCACAATATTAATTATATCATCTGTGCTAGCAAAGAATATAATAATATTTTATTTGGACTAATAACTAAATTTATTTGACTAATTAAATTTCTTAATTTAATTATCAAATAATAAAGTAATTAATCCTTTTGCAATGATCATAACACTCGTTAGTGTGCGACCCCATATGTTCAATACTAAGCCGGTAGTAAATGGATCACATCATTATATTAATCAAGGGTGGCGTCTAGCAGCACTCCTTAACGACTGGATAGAATGAAATATACAATTTACTCTCAAGAACTAGTAGAAGAATAATGTAGTAATTCATTATGTCCTTATATCTCTGGATCACCCTAGGATATGGTTTAACTGTCAAATCCAAATAGGCGACCAACTATGTGTTCATGTCAAATATAATCGACCATTGAATGACCTAAGAAACTCATTTATTCTTTCATTCAATTGCCCTGGCAAAGGTCTTAGTTTGATCGTTTATAATTCATGACAACATGAAGCTTAAACTCAATACCAAGAGTTGACAAATTCCATCTTGGATCAATCACTAATTCTACAAGTATTTAACCGTACCCAATATCCTTTCAACTATCACCCTAGGGCCATAGGTGTCCAGTATCAAAGCACAATAAATAACTTGTCAATTACTATGACGATCTCAGGTCAAAGGAAACTTTTACATCACGTTCTTCAAGAGAATATCCCATTGACAGTTTATGATAATTCTAACCATTAGGAATTATCCAATGAGTCGGTTCGATGATCATATCTCTATATGCATCATCTATCTAAGTGATTTAGTTAATGAGATCAACTAATTTTTATCCCATAAAGACGATCACATAAATATTGATCTAACCGGATTACTAATGTCCAAATTAATAATCCTACAATCAAGAACAAATTTAGATTAAATTGTAAGAGACTTTGCTCTCATTATCATGATCTCTATCACGATGACAAATCTCAAAATTTAATCAAGGACCTTATCAAATTAATCAAATAATTAATAATAACTATGATAAAAAGAATGTCATATATTTTTATATCAAATAATGTTCACAAAAATATGTTCAAATCATCAATATGATATTGGATCCAGGGCATATCTACTGTATCCCTAACACCATATCATCCACATTTAATTTATAACAACCATTTGGTGGTGGCTTGTGCCATTTGACATAAACCGGGCGTTTAGTTGTAGTAATAGGATCCGTGGCCGTGAGAAATTTATACTCCAAAGCATAATGAATGACAGTTTTGAGATGTAGTAGTAATGCCATATTGTTATGGTTGTTTTTGTTCCTGTTAATCCATAAACTCCACAGGACAAAGGGGTATATTTTTGACCAATTAACATGAAGCGGTGTGTATATTTAAATCTCTTACCCAGCAGAGCCAATGAATATATGATGTGATGTATAACTCATTTAAACCAGGTTCTAAAACAAAATTTTTTAGCAATACACCACTGAAAGAAAATATGAATTATGGGTTTCTTCATCAGCTTTGCACATAGGGCAAGTAGTATCTACATTAATGCCTATATGATGAAGATATATGTCCTACAAGGAAGCCTATTATGAAAGGTTTGCCATAAGAAGAACGTGATTTTATATGGACAGCAGGCTTTCTAAAGGCATAGTTTTTCACGAGAACCTTAACCCAAGGAGCTTCAGGTTAGGCTAGTTAACACAGCCAATTTTTTTGATTTTGCCGATCGTAAGCCTAGGCCCCCAACTTCTCTGTTTTCCAAAAGAACTTTCCAGCTGAGAAGATGAATATGTTTCACAGTGTTCGAAGAACCCCATATAAAGTCCCTTTGAACTTTATCAATTTGATTCAAAACTCTTGCTTGTAAAAGGGTGTATTGCATTACGTGATTTAGAATAGAGTAAAGAGTAGATATTACAAGAGTTGTTCGTCCCACAATATTCAAGCAATTGGTTTTCCGGCTAGCAAGCCCATATCTCATATTATCAATTATAAACTTAGTCTGAGTGTCTAGGTTTCTTATAGAAAATCCTAAGTATTTACCAAAGGTATTACTAATTTTGATTCCAAAGAGATTGCCAAAAGATTCAACTACATTTGGTGGGCAATTCCTTGAGAAGAGAATTTTTGATTTTGTGTTACTGACTTGTTAGCCTGACAAAGAACAAAATAGGTTTAGAGTGTCTAAAATAGTGTTGCATGACTTCTTATTAGCCTTGCCAATAACGTGAGATCATCATCAAAGAAGAAATGGAATAAGTAAGACCCTCTATTATTCAGATTAATAGGGTCCCATTTGATCGGATCAACTTGATAGTTGATTAATCGGGAGAGTATTTCCATACACAAAATAAATATATAAGGGACATAGGATTTTATTGTCTAATCCTGTACTTGGGCAAAAGAAGTTAGTTCTGGTCGAGGGGAAAGCTTGCTGTTGCTAGACATATACTAGCCTCCTTTTCTACTATACAATTTAATGAAGATACGACAAAAAACAAGTTCAATTAGAAAGAATAAAGTACTCTTTTTTACTCACAAAATTTGAAGAATTTGAGAAGTTGATTCAATAAAAATTTTAAGCAAGATTCATCTGCAATAAAAAAAAAATAGTTCATCACTCAAATGATCACTTAATGATTCAAAATTATCAAGTAAAGTTATGTTTCTTTTGCTTCTAACCAAAAAGTCACTTAACTATGCCTATATATAGCACTCATAAGGTCACTCAAGCAGATTTCTCAAACTTTTTGTGGCCAAATATCTATTTTACTATCTAAATTATCAAATTTATCTTTTTTTTTTAAAACCTTTTTTTCTTTTTAATCTATATTATGCACTTAACGATAAAACAATAATTCTTATTTAGAATGTAATAAAGTAAAAATTAGTTTTAAGCATATATTACTTCATATTTCTTTTAAATATAACAAGATATGGCATCAACAACTGTTCACAAGTATGCTTTTTGTCAACTTACTTAGTGGATGTAATGACCCGGCCGGTCATTTTGAGAGTTGTAGCCCCGTTCTTCAATTTACTTCCTTTTTGATTTCTACAGCTGTTATATAACTTATCGGGTTGGCTGGTTCGGGTTAGGAGTGAATTGAGAGTGAATTGAGACACTTAGTCCCTTAATTAAAAGCTTAAGTTAAAAAAATAGACCGGATGTGGACTTACATGTAAACGACCTCTGATGTGAATTTTGATGGTTTCGTTAGCTCCATTAGATGATTTTGGAATTAGGAACATGTCCGGATTGTGATTTGGAGGCCCGTAGTAGAATTAGGCTTGAATTGGTGAAAGCTGAAATTTTAGAAAGTTTGACCGAGAGTGGACTTTTTGATATCGGGGTCGGATCGGATTTTCGGAAGTTGGAGTAGGTTCTTGGTGTCATTTATGACTTTTGTAAATAATTTAAGATCAATCAGACGTGATTTGATAGGTTTCGACGTCGTCTGTAGAATTTAGAAATTTCAAAATTCATTAGGTTTGAATCCGTGTGTAATTCGTATTTTTTATGTTATTTGAGGTGATTTGAGGATTCGACTAAGTTCGTATGATTTTTAGAACTTGATGATATGTTTGGTTGAGGTCCTAGGGGCCTCGGGTTGATTTTGAATGGTTAACGTATCATTTTTGGACTTAGGTTGTTGGCTGATAACTGCTGGTGTATTCTTCCGGTTTCCTTTACTCGTTTGCGAGAGTAGTATCCCGTTTGAGAAGGGTGTCGTGAGCTAGGAAGATTTTTTTCTTTGCATTGACAAAGGAGAGGACGAACACGAAGGGGTGGACTGTGTGTGCATCGCGAACGCGGGAGAGGTGTCGCTTTCGCGAAGAGGAGTGAGGCAGTTAGGGACCTCGGCCACTTGGTCTACACATTTGTGGGGAAGGGGTCGCGTTCGAGTGGAGTTGGTAATCACGTTTGCGAAGTGTTAAAGTAAAAGGCAAGCAAATTTTTCTACGGTAACGCGAGAGGAAGGTCGTGTTCGCAATGAAGGAATAACTGGGCAACACTGTTAAATTTCAAAAACGAGGGTTTGAATCTATTTTTCATATTTTGATCTAGAGACCATAGATTTGGGCGATTCTTGAAGGTATTTTTAAAGAGTTGGTTGGGGTAAGTGATTCTTACTTCGGTTTAGGTAAATTTCATGATTATGCCTTAATTCCATCATCTAATTTGTGATTTTGGGTGGAAAATTTGGGGAAAGGAGAAAGGGTTCTTGAGTTAGATTTTTGAGGTTTTGAATGGAATTTTGTTATCGGATTTGGGTAAATTTGGTATGGTTAGACTCATGAGTTAATGGGTTTTCGGGTTTTGTAACTTTTGTTGGATATCGAGACATGGTCTCGGTGGGCGAATTTGAGCCGATTTCGGATTTTGGCTATAATTTGATATTTTTCTTGTGCAATTAATCCCTTTAGCCTATATTAATCGTATTGCACTGCTTGTAGCTAGATTCGAGACGTTTGGAGATCGATTTGAGAGTCAAAGCCATTTTGGAGTAGAGTTTTGTCCGAATTTGAGGTAAGCAACACATTCAAACTTGGTCTTATGGTTTGAAACTCCGAATTATGTGTTATATGATTGGTATTGAGGTGACACGCATGCTAAGTAACGGACGTGCAGGCGTGCACAGTGAGAATTGTGACCTGGTTGATTCTACGACACTGTACAGTGATACTATCTTGTCGATATCCGTATTTTCATCATGTGAAACAGTAATTGAGCTGTCAATCATGCTAGATATCATGTTTAGGCTTTATGCCGGTAATGTTGGGACCCATTGTGGTCGTTTCTTGCTATTTTCACTGATTTTATTGATATTTTATGCTCAGTCATATTCATTCATTTCATATCATATCTCAGTCTCAGTTATTATTTGTTGATACATCATATAATTGTTTCGGGCTAGTTTTCATGATATTTTGAGCCCGTGAGTGAGACTGGAGAGATTGATGACTGAATGAGGCCGAGAGCCTGATTATGAGTGACAGTCATGGAATGAGGCTACATGCCGCAGCGGTTATACTGAAGTTATTATAACGCTTGGACTATAGGAGCCTCTCCAGAGTCTGTATACACCAGCAGTGAGCGCGGTTGATACTGTTGAAGGATGGATCCTCCCTGAACATGGATTTTGTCCGAAGTACTTAATACCTGAAGATGGATCTTCTCCACATAGATGGATTGACCTTCCTCGGTACTGGATGACTTATGGTCGGTGATGTATATATTCCGGAATGGATCTTCTTTGGGCCGTATAGGACACATACAGTACCAAGTGGTTGAGTATTTGAGAGTGTGACCACATGAGGCTGTCAGCATGATGCATCACATATAGTATGTGCATTGGCATGCAAATATAGAAGAGTTATATTCTTCACATTGTTCAGCTCTATCTATTTTCACTATTTTGAGCTATCTATTTAATTTGAAAGCATGCCTACATTTCTGCATTGTCATTTCTATTGTTAGCTGTACCGGTTGAGTTCGTCACTACCTTTCAGTTTAAAGGTTGGACTTGTTACTTACTGAGTTGGTTGTACTCACATTACTCCTTGCACCTCGTGTGCAGATCCAGGCGCTTCTGGTCACGACGACTGCTGATTGATCTAGGAGACAGATTCCGGAGACTATCGAGGTAGTTGTATGGCGTTCGCAGGCCTTGACTCTCCTTTATTATCTCTATCTGTATTTAAGTTTTATTTCCTAGACATTGTAGTAGACTTTATTCTGGTATAGATGCTCATGTACTTTGTGACACCGCGGTTTTGGGACGGATTGTACTGTATTTTGGATTATTTATGTCTTCAAAAAGTTTTTTCTTAAATATTAATTGCTTCTACCTGCTATGTTGAGATGTTGAGTTGTGGCGTGCCTACTTCCATGATAGACACCATCACGACGGTTAGATTTGGATCGTCACATTGGATTACTCTCGTGGAAGATGCGCCTTTATGGTTTTCATATTTAAGAAGATAAATTGTTTGAATACTCTAACATAGTTCATAAGTTTAATTTCCTTTTCTCTCTTGTAAGCATTTTAAATGTATTCTCTCATTTTCATTTTATATGGCTCTTTTGAAATATTGGGCATGGAATTCAGTATAGAAAGATAGAGTTTTGGCAGGTATCCAAAGTTTTTTTATAACATGTAATCTTAAACATGTCAAGCCATATTCCTATGACTACAAAAGTATGTTATTAAAGTTATAATAAGAAGCGTAAAGTTAAAGAATTCCTAAAATAATAATATGTCATTCTTTCTTAAACAAATTTAAAGTCTATCGCATAAAGAACCAATATTGGAGTAACAAGAAAATTTACAGTTCTTTAGATGTTTTCTTTAGTTACAAAGTTATTACAAAAGCTTAAGCTGGTCAAGTTGAGTATTTATTTCGTTGCTAAAAGCTAGAAATAGGGAAATGTTTACAGTATTCATAACTATGACAACATGAGTATATTAGAGAAGGTCTCTGTTTAGATAACCCTCCTCAGCTGGAAGTCCAACTGCAAGTACACAGGGTAATTTGTTCTCCCCGCCAGAATTGATATTTGTACAACAACGGTTAAGTTCTTTTGGCGACACAGTTAAAGAAAATTTGAAATTTTCATAGTGCAAGGAAATTTTCTTCTATCAGTTTAGCTTGATATAAAGAGTTGGTAACAACTACGAATATTACCATATCGACAAACATGAACACAAAATGCACATAAGGAGCACCTTACCACACATCCACCTAAAGAGTTATCTATTGTTATACGTCAACTTAATTTGATGATATAAATAAATGCACATAGAAGTTGAACTCGCTGCTTCAATTATATAGGCGATTTTTTAACAATAATTAAGCAAATGAATATGCATGGCACAGGGACTATTTGTATACGAGTACCTTGATCAACCATTGAATATGGGCGACGGTCGAATTGATCAAGAACTAAAGAAACTTCGTGAAGAACTTCATAGAGAAGTCTCTTGAAATTTCATCAAGGAGGTTGATTTATCAAGAGTACTATTTTATCTACAAGTATTAAAAATTTGTTAAAGAAACCTTGAGAATGAATCCTCCAGCGCCACTTAAAGAAATGCCAAGTTATGAACTTCAACATTCCTAAGGATGCCCAAATCCTTGTGAATATATGGGCTATTACAAGGGACTCTAATAACTGGGAAGATCCATTAAGCTTTAAACCAGAGAGGTTTTTGAATTCTAGCCTTGATTTCAAAGGGAGTGATTTTGAGTTCTTGCCTTTTGGTGGCGGATAAAAGGATTTGTGCACGACTGCCTTTAGCCACTAGGCAAGTTCAATTGGCTTTAGCCATCTTGATGTTGGGTTTGTTATTAATAAATAATAACAAAAGAGGTGTTAGTGAAAAATAGTGGGAAAAAAAATAGAGGGAAGTGAAATTTTGAATGAGTTCATTTCACTAAAGAAAACCTTTGTGTATATAAAGAAAAGCTCATCTTTTAGCTCTTAAAGAACTAAGAAGAAGGCAAGCCTCGCGCCGCTGTCGTTGTCGCTCGCTCGGCTCGGCTTCGGCTTCAGCTTCAATTGGTTAGTCTTTTTGGACAAATTTCTTTTCAAATATTTAATTAATTATTTAAATTAATTAAAGAAAATTCAATCCGAAATAACCCGTGACCCGTGACCCGCGGCCCACTCCGGCCCGTTTTTCTTTCACGGATTATTTTAAATCCGTTCTATATTTCCCGTAATATTTTGAACAGCCATGGCTGTTCTGAAACAGTGTCACACCTGTTCCAACAATTATGGTTGTTCTGAAAAGTTGCATACCTCTTCAAAAATAGCACCAAGTTGGTTATAAATATACCTTCAAATCACAGAATATTTACTTACGAAATATTCTGATTATCTTCTTCTTCTTTTGCACTAAAATTCCAGTGTGTTTTGCTGCCATCGAGTGGTTCGCTGATCATCGGCATTTTTGGTACCAACACTCTGGTGAGTTAAATCGTTCTATCCTGGGAGGATATATTCCATAACCTCGGGTATTTGAGGGGAATAATTTCCTTAAGGACACACTGTGTATTCGGTGGGCTCGATTTGTTCCTTCAACGTTTCAAAAATTATTTTAAAGTTCGAATATTATTTTTCAGAATTGTTTCTACTAACTTTCTGTTCTATTTTTCAGAAAGATTACTTTTTTATTCAATTACAACAATACAGATAAATAACAATCTTAAGGAAATTATTTTTATTGTATTCTGTATTCTGTTTGGATTTTACTATTCTGGTTTGAAGATATAAAAACTTCATCAGGCTATTGAAATTTAGAAAACGATTTGAAGAACATAGAAACTTCATTGTTTTTCTGTAAAACAGTATATAAAAACATTAGTTGTTTTTACGTACCGTTTATTGGTTATAGTATTATTTACTATTTTGGTTTTGCCATTAATTGATTTCTTCTGTTGTTGACAGTAAGAAATGGCAAATAAAAATGGAAATCCTTCTACGACTGTTGGTGCAACGACGATAGCCTCGTCAAGCTGCACTGTTGTTCCTCCGGCTGAGAAGCCGGGAAAATTTTCTGGAACCAACTTCAAAGGATGGCAGCAAAGGGTGTTCTTCTGGCTTACGACACTTGGTATGCAGAAATTCACTAGTGAAGAGCCTCCAGTGCCTACTGCGGACATGCCGGATAATGAAAAGTTCATGGTTATTGAGGCGTGGAAGTAGGCAGATTATCTTTGCAAAAATTATATCTTAAGTGATTTAGAAGGTGACTTGTACAATGTGTACAATGCAATGAATACTTCGAAAGAATTATGGGACGCACTTGAGAAGAAGTACAAGACAGAAGATGCATGCTTAAAGAAGTTCGTGGTTGTCAAGTTTCTAGACTATAAAATGATCGACAACAAAACTGTGTGAACCCAAGTTCAGGAGCTGCAACTTATTTTTCACGACCTTATTGCTGAAGGTGGTCGTGAATAAAGCATTTCAAGTAGCTGCTATGATTGAAAAATTGCCTCCTTCGTGGAGAGATTTCAAGAACTATCTGAAGCACAAACGCAAAGAAATGAAGTTGGAAGATCTTGTGATACGTCTAATGATCGAGGAAGACAACAAAACAGCCGAGAATAAGTCTCGTGGAAATTCAACGATCATGGAAACTATAATATTGTTGAAGAGGCTGCTCCAAAAAGTAAGAAGAGGAAGAGGTCTTATGGATAAACTAAGGATAAGAACAAAAAGAAATTCAAGGGCAACTTCTACAATTGTGTGAAAGTCGGTCACAAAAGCCCAGATTGTTGTCTCCCGAAAAAGGATAAGAAAAAGGGACAAGCCAACATAGTGGAGAAGAATAATGAGATTGATGATCTTTGCGCAATGAATGCAGTTTAGTTGGAAATCCGAAGGAGTGGTGGATTGACTCTGGAGCCACTCGACATGTTTGTATTGTCAAAGAATCATTTGTGACTTACTCTACTGCTGGTTCGGAAGAAGTTCCATGGGAAATAATGCAACATCCAAGATTGAAGGTTCTGGGAAGATATTCCTGAAGATGACTTCCGGCAAGGTGTTAACGCTCAACAATGTTATTCATGTTCCTACTATTAGGAAGAATTTAGTTTCTACTTCTTTACTTGTAAAGAGAATGGATTCAAATGTGTATTTGTTTCTGATAAAGTTATTGTAAGAAAGAACAAAATGTATGTTGGAAAAGGCTACGTCACGGCGGGCCTTTTCAAACTCAATGTAATGGTTGTTGACAGTATGAATAAAATTTCAGCTTCTTCTTATGTATTGGAGTCAAATGATTTATGGCATATTCGTTTAGGACATTTCAATTATAAAACCTTGCGGAAATTAATTAATTTAGAAGTATTGCCTAAATTCGAGTGTAATAAATCAAAATGTCAAATATGTGTTGAATCTAAGTTTGTAAAATATACTTATAAGTCCGTTGAAAGGAATTCAAACCCTTTAGACTTAATTCATACTGACATTTGCGATATGAAGTCGACACCATCTCGATGTGGGAAAAAGTATTTTATTACTTTTATTGACGATTGCACTAGATATTGTTATGTTTGTTTGCTTAATAGTAAGGATGAAGCAATTGAAGCATTTAATCAATACAAGAATGAAGTAGAAAATCAATTGAATAAAAAGATCAAGATGATTAGAAGTGATCGAGGTGGAGAATATGAATCTCCGTTTATAGAACGGAATATGGAATTATCCATCAAACTACTGCACCTTACACACCTCAATCCAACTAAATTGTGAAAAGGAAAAATCAGACAGTAAAAGAAATGATGAATTCTTTATTAATAAGTTCCGGATTACCGCAGAGTTTGTGGGGGAAAACTATCCTTACAGCTAACCGAATACTCAACAGAGTACCCCACAGCAAAACACAATCTATTCCATATGAAAAATTGAAAGGAAGAAAACTCAACTTGAAATATTTCAAAGTGTGTGAGTGTCTAGAAAAGGTATAGGTTCCTTTACCTAAAAGGGTTAAAATTGGACCAAAACAGTAGATTGCATTTTCATTAGATATGCTACAAATAGTAAAGCATGTCGATTTTTGGTTCATAAATCTAATAATCCCGAGATTCATGTTAATACGGTAATGGGATCAGATAATGCTGAATTCTTTGAAAGCATCAATCCGTATAAAATTGCTTTCCCCGTGTTTATTTCTACTATTTTGGTTTTTCGAGATGTTCGAATTTAAGTTTCGGAGAGCTTAGGGACACTTAATCCCTAAGTGAGAGCTTAAGTGTTGGAAAGTTGACCGTAGTTAGAGTAGTGTGAAGATAGCCTCGGAATGGTAATATGATAGTTCTGCTAGCTCCGTTAGGTGATTTGGGCTTAGGGGCGTGTTCAGATTGTGTTTTGGAGGTCCGTAGCTAATTTAGGCTTGAAATGCCGAACGTTGAATTTTTTTGAAGTTTCTAGTTCGATAGTGAGATTTTGATTCGAGGATTCGAATGTAATTTCGAGAGTTACAATAGTTCCATTATGTCATTTGGGATGTGTTTGTAAAATTTCAGGTCATTCGGATGTGGTTTGCTTGGGTTATTGATCAAAAGAGGAATTCGGAAGATTTTGGAAACTTAGGCTTGAATCCGATGTGTTTTGGTTGATTTGATGTCATTTGAGGGGTTTTGAAGATTGGTACAAGTTTGAATAAGGTTTTAGGATATGTTGATGCCTTTGGTTGAGGTCCCGGGGGCCTCGGGTGTGTTTCAGATGCTCAACGGATCATTTTAAGTTGTAAAAAAGTTGCAGAGTTCAACTGTTGCAGAAGAATTTTACCTTTCGCGTTCGCGAAGAGTAAGTTAAGGAAGAAAAATATTAATCCTTTGCGTTCGCGATGGGAGCTCTGCGTTCGTGAAGGGCTGAGGATTTGGTGCATCGCATTTGTAGGATAGGTGGTGTCGCGTTCACATAGAAGGAATCGAGAGGCTGAGCTTCAGTGGAATTAACTCATTGGGTTTGCGATGGATGGAACGCGTTCGCAAAGGTTTGTCTAGGTAAAGCATTCCATTCACGAGGGCCTTGTCGCACGCGTAAGAGGTTTTTTGTCAAATTCAAACCGCATTCGCGAAGAGGGAATACCTGGTATGAGCACGTGATTTTTGCCTCGCGTGAATTACTCCAACATGATTCTTAAAATTAGGATTTTTCCTTTAATTATTTGATTTTTAGGAAATAATTGCATAAATTTTTGTGTTTGTTTGCATTTTTTGTGTGCATATTTAATTTACATAATTCATAAAAAATTACAAAAATAGTGCATTTGCATTTAGGATCTAATTTTCTACTTTTTAGGATAATTATTTAATTAATGAAAGAAAATACCTAAAATAACTCTTCTTGCATTTTACCTTTTAACTTTCGAATTTATCATAGGTTTCTTTTTGAATTAGGACTTAATTAATTTTTGAGAAAGCAATTAGCTAGTTTTTGGATTTAAATCAGGTCTTTTTATTTTTATTTTTATTTAACAAAAATTTAAGAAAAAAGGAGAAAGGAAAAGAAAAGGAAATAAAAGAAATTGAAGGTCTTAATAAAAATGCCCAGTTTTTGGGTCAACCCATTTCAAAAACCAGGCCTAAACCCCTAAACCCATCCAAAACTCCTCAAATCCTAGCCCAAACCCGTGTCTGACCCGGTCCGGTCCCCACACCCCACCAAACGACCACGTTTTACTCCCTTTCCATCGTGACCGTTGGATCTCATAATTCCAACGGTCCTGGACTAATAAGGGCTTCACATATTAGTGTCCAAATAACCTCGTACCATGTACTTCAACCCCCACCACCCTCCACTCGTCTCTCTTAGAGAACAAGCCCCTCCCCTGTAACACCTCCCTAGGACACTGTCTGCCACTGCCGGAAATCACCTACGGTGGCGGCGTCCCCAAACCACCCCAAAATTGTACCAGAGCATCACCTCCTCCCCCTCATACCCATGCCACCACTAGCTCCCATTGAATCTCACTGAAAACCCCCAAAAATCCAAACCCTGGAGCACAGCCATGATTCTTCACCATCTTCCTGTGGAAGAGCCACCACTCAAATAGCCCCAAATTAACACCCTAGGACCCCATCCCTATCCTCATTCCAAATACCAGTTTCATTTCCCTCAAATCACTCCCAAATCCTTTGAATCTTAGATCGAAGGATTGAACCCTAATTTCAAAAGTTCCATACTCCAGTTTTGGTTTGAAGATTTAGGTTTATTGTGATGTTATTCGTGTGTTCTTGTCAAGAAAACACAGTTAATATCATAGTCAACCAAAAATCTGTGAAGTTGAAAGATTCAGACTCCATTCCTCAAGTATTCAACTTCTAGTAGGTATTTTCTTTTCTTCTTTCCGGTTTATTTTAGCTCTCATCTTCTTTCTATGTTTCTCTGTTTCTTCTCTTCTTCTTGATTTCTTATTGAATTATTCCAGAGTCATTTGCATGAGTAATTCTGACTTTTCGTTTTTTATTATTAGTATAGTTATACTATAATTAAGCTAATTTGGATTTTTTAGTTGGGTAATAAGTCACTTAGGTTAAATTTTAAAATTGTTAGAACATGGCAGCATGTATTGCTTGGGCTTGCAATTTGTTAAGTGCTAATTGGGGCCATTTGGTTATCTGATCCTGTGGGTTGGGTTTTTGTTAAGTTTAGACTCACTTTGGGTTAGAACAGTTGGGTCGAAATTGACCCATGACCCATAGGTCCTGAGGGTAAAAATAGGGTCTCAAAGGGGTATTTGGGGTAGTTCAAACAGAGGATCTTTCCCTAACCACCTAAGAAACCCCTATATGTTTCTAGCAAGGGCTGATACTTAAATATAGGATAACTTGGAATACAAGTCATAAAATCATGGACATAAGGGGTAAAATAAAATCTAAAGGGTTGCCCTACTTGCTTGCCTATAAAGGCATTGCATTCTTGCGTTGCAAGGTAGAGACGAGAGACCCAATATAGACCCTAGAATTCCAAGAGCTGAAAAAATCAGAAAAATATCAAGCGACTAAAAACAGCTAAGAAAACAATGTTTCATTGAAAATTGGTGATCCTTTACGCTCCTACTTCTGAAATCATTTCTCGACAATTAAGGGTTAAAATGACTTGATTTTGGTTGGTTTGCAAGGGCTTTTTGGTTCACTTTTGGGTTGTCCTTTGTTTGCTGAACACTATTTGAGATTACTATTGGTTCGAAATTGCTTCAAAGCTGGTTTTCCTTTGTTTATTTTTGGGCTAACTCTGCTGCTGACTCTTGTTCTTGCTGTTGCTCACTGCTAATTTGCTAGTTCCTCCTTTATTTTGCTTTCCAGGTACACTCTCTTAAGTTTGGTTTGATGGAAATGATGTAGTGAAGATGGAAATGAAAGTTGGAAGCATAGTAATAGACTTGATATTATCTTATTTACATTTCCTTCATGTTTGTTGTACTATGGTCTTTTGAAATATTTTAAGTTCTCGTACTGCTATTTGATGAGATAAACTCATGTGTGCGTATTTAAATTGGGCTGTGGGACTTTTATTTTGGGAGGATTCAATTGTATTTGTTGAATCCTCGACTTGTAAGGTTCTAGATGAGTTAGAAGGCAATATGTGTGAAAGTATTGAAACAGGGATGGCATTATTTTGTTTACATCATCTAAATTTTCCATAGATCTAATTATCAGCATTTAGAAGAAAGTTCATATGTAATTTGTGTTGGTAATACGCATGACTGTGTAGTTAGTATTTGTTTTTAGCAATTCTCAAAGTCCTAACATGTGCATGAACATTGTATGAGTATTTTAAGCATGACAGATGATTTTAATTAGTCACTATTGTAATGCCGATTAATATTTTCAAAAGGTGAGTTGTTGATAATTTGGGTCTTTGGCCTTCAAGTGTTAATTTCAATAAGTTGCTAATATTTCTTTCCATTATAGTTCTGAAGATTAACGTGGCATGACATTTGTTTGTAAAGAATTTAAAATTTGCATGTTATTCAGTGTTGAAAGTAGGATATTGCTTATGTTTTAGAATCAGTAGCATTTCATTAATGGCTGGATCGTTCATGAACAATTTTTTTTCGGGCTTTCAGGGATTGGATCCCTTGGCCACGTCTTCGCTGCTTTCATTTCATCCAGGACTGGGCCTGATTTGGGCCCAATGCTTTGAAAGTCATGGATCATTGCTTTTCTTTTGCTTTAATGATTTTAAAAATTGAAATGTGAGCATTTGGCCTTCCAAGATAAGTGGTGGACTTGAGCTCTGGACCCCTTCAAATTGAAATTGTCCTTGTTCGAATTTGGTCTTGATCTTGGGGTACAAACCTGCTATCCATGTTTTTCTTTATTATTAGGTTGTTGGCTTATTTGTCTTGGGACTAGCCCCCCTTTGATTAAAATAATTGATTCTTTCCCATGTAAGCCCTTAATTAATTAATTAATTATGACTTCAATTCTATTTAGTATTAATTACATAAGTCCCTTGATTAGAATGGAGGTGGGCCATAATAGATAATAATAGTTCATGGCTCTCCAGAATTTTAGTTAGGCCATCCTTTAAAAAATGAAGTTGAGGTGCGCCGCACCAAATAAAATCACAAATGTGTGGCTCTCAAAAAATTATTTCTTTTAAAAATACTTATAATTCGAGGCATGCTATTTAGTAAATTTTCATGGCCTTCACAAAGTTAACAACACGTTAGTTGCTTTAGGTGTGTTATTTAATAATACTACCTTCCTAAACTCGGGTGTGCATTTCATGTGACCTAAATCCAAATCCTAAAACGTTGAATAGAATGTATTTCGGATTGCGGGTGCATTTCATGTGACGCAATCCAAAGACATATTTTAAACGGCGTTAAATCTTCTTTAAAATTAATTAAAAGCGATAAATAATTTAAAATTACACTATAGGTTTGAACATGTATTAAAATCAGATAATAGGCCAATTCTAGTGGTTTAAGCGACCGTGCTAGAACCACAAAATTCGGGGGTGACTAACACCTTCTCCCGGGTTAACAAAATTCCTTAGTCAGAATTTCTGGTTCACAAACTTCACAAGGAAAGTCAAAATTTTTCTCGATTTGGGATTCAAAATAAACCAGTGACTTGGAACACCAAATAAACTTTCCCAAGTGGCGACTCTGAGAAATAAATAATCCCATTTTGAATAATGTCACTTAAAGTGGAAAAACTCCCTTACATATATCCTTCGGGGTGGTGTGTAAAAAAGGAGGTGTGACAGCTCTAGCTACTCTGATGGGGAAACGAACCCAGAAATTATTCAGGGTTCAAGAATTTGAGCTTAAAATAACTGTTATGATTGGTTTACCTGTTATCTGATTTTCCTACATGTTCTTGCCTAATGTTCTAAATGCTTTATCGCTTTGATATTTGGTGAATTGTATATATAAACTGCTACGAAACCCTTCCTGTCTCTGAGTCTTCTACATTATGGAGAAGGGTGCACTTCGTGTTACTTCTCTTCTGTTTAGAGTCTTATCCCATTTTAGAATGAGGTTCGGACAAGTTGCTAAGCCGGCGAAGCTTGTATATTTCCGGTACGCTACCCCTCCCCCCCCCTCCGGCTCGAGTTGTCTGCTCGGGTAAGCCAGGTCTAGAACAATAAACCCAGGGTTTAAACCTAGTATAACAAAGACTCATGTCGGATCCCTAGTAGGAATTTTTGTTTGCATCACGTGCATTTGACATTGGAGACTCAACACAGGGGTTGGGTCTGTCTAGAACAGGTGTACCTGAGATGAAAAGACCATCCTGATGTATCCTACTTGCTACTTGTGCATTTATTTGCCTCGGATTTGCATGTTGACCAGCTTGTGAATAATGGGAGAGAGTTGAAAAAGAGAATAGCAATATCAGGGTTAAGTAAGGTAATCACCTGTTTTGAAAACTAATTCCCAAATGGTACTGAAACTCTGTAGAGTTTTTCAGAAAGTGAAAGAAAAAGAAAGTTTTTGTTTTCAAAAAATAGTTAGTTTTGTCAAATCCGCCCAAATTATGCAAGTTTAATTCTCACTGCATGTGGGATACGTAGGCAACCCCCATCGGGTCCAACTTCCCTTTTTTGCAAAAATAGCCCCAAAAAAACAAAATTTTAATTTTTGTCACAAATAAGTCGGGTGATGCCATTCTTGTTTAAAAATAAGCCGAATGCCCCCAAAAGGTCGCTGGAAGTCTGTTTTTGCAAGAACATCCACCTTGGATGATTTTTAACGGTTAGCGGGCACAACCTTAAAATCTTCTTCTTCGAAGTGCTAAAAGGTCGTATCTGCAAAGCCGTGGTTTTTGTTTTTGAAATGAAAATGTTTTATAAAAAAATGGTGTTACTTTTTCTTAGGTCAAAGTGAGTTATAAAATCAGCTCCCAATTTATTTGAAAATTCCCAAAAATTATTTCCTTACTTTTCGCATTTATTTTTCTTGAACTACGTAATGTTCTGATTCACACGTCGTCGTGATACGTATGCAATCCTCATCGGATCCGTTCATAATTTTCTAAATAACCCCAATAAGAAAAGAAAATGAAAAAAATGAGGAAAATGAGAAAAAGGGAAAAAGAAAGGAAAAGCAAGAAAAGGAGAGAGTGGAAATCGAAAGAAGAAAAATGGGAAAGAATAAGAAAGCCGGGATGAACCATGCAACCGTTGCAAAACATGTAAAAACCCATTTAACTGTATCGGTGCATCACACCCCAACATGCAATTACCTATCTGTTATTTGTCTCAAACTAACCGTTTGCTGCTGTCACATTCCCAGTCCAGGTTTTTATAGAACAGTGGTTGGCTTTTGTGGTAACATGGCTTCACATCCATACTTTACTAGATCAAAAGGGAGAATCAGAATGTCTTCAGAAATGACTTTGCCAACGGTTCCCATCGTAGATGACAGCCCAATCTCGGGCATCCCGACCTCAGAATCTGTAGCGGCTGAAGAGAACAGGATCTTGCACTTCGGGTCATGGAAATATGGGATGCTTGGGCGAATGGAAGAGATCCGCTAAGTTTTATCCCGGGATTCCCCGAACTTTTTCCTAGATCAGGGGGTACCTCTAATGTTCCAATCAGTCACCCAAACACCCCACTAGGACAACCAACTATATCAGCTCATTTTGTGGGAACACCTTCTGAGGTTCACCCCCCAGGGAGTACGCAGTCAAATGGCATGAGAAGGCATCTAGAGTAAAGCCTCTGATGGACGAGGTCAAAATGGTCACAATGTTCCTCCAAGCTCAGAAAGCCGACTACTTCCAAAATATGATGTCTGCTATGGGTAAACCGTTCGCCGAAGCCATCAAAATCGGTGAAATGGTTGAAAATGGATTGAAAATAGGCCGAATTCTAAGCCAATCCGCTATCAGAGCAATCTCCCAAGACATTCAAAGAGGGTCTAGAGGAGTATCAAAGGGCAAAAAAAAGGAAGAAATATCTATGGCAGTGTCAGCTGCAAGAAAACACCATGCTCCCAGATCCCTTTTCCCAGAAAGAACCCTGCAGCACTATTACCCCCACTAGGACATGGCCTATGCTCCTCATTCGTACGCAGTCATGAATGCTCAACCTTACATTCGGCCTCAACAACAAGCCAACCGTAACCAAGCTTCGTTTCCTAGAAACTAGCCTCCTCACCAAAACCACTACAACCCCCGTCCTCCACAAAATAACTTCCATCCTCGTGAACTACCCAGGAGGCCAAATTTTACACCAATAGGTAAATCCTACTCCATTCTATTTCCAAAGCTTGTCCAAATGGGTCTGCTGCAGCTCGTACCTCCAAATAGGCAAAACCCAGAATCACCCTCCTACCAATGGGGCACCCAATGTGCTTATCGCTCAGGAGCTGAGGGGCATGATACAGAAATCTGTTGGACTTTGAAAAGAGCCATGGAGGATTTGATAGAACAGAGGAAGATAGTGTTAAGGGATGAGGATATCCCCAATGTGACCAACAACCCACTGTCGTCCCACAACAACGGGACGATAATCAGAATGATTTGTGAAAATAAGGAATTTGACTCGGCATTAAAGGCCATAATCGCCATTGCTAATGTAGTGAGGAAACCAAAAACTTCCCCGAAGCAAGACAAAGGGAAGAAAAAGAACAAAGCCACCCATTCAAAATCAGAGAAGAAAATTAAAGTAGGAACCGGGGCAACGCCCGCCAAAGATGAGGTTCTCTATGTCCCACAGGGCCGCAAGGAAATGCAGATGACTTTGAGTCCTCCCAGGAGATTTGAATTGAACAAGGAAACCCAAATGTATGTGCCTAAGGGAGCTTATGTGGTGCAGGGGCCAATTAATCCACCAAGGCTGAGTGAGCCCGTGGTTATTGGCCCCGCGCAACAGAAGCCCATGATAGATCCTACTACCGTGCCTTGGAACTACCATAAATCAGTAGTGACGTATAAGGGAAAAGAAATCTCAGGAGAGGTTCAAGGAAATTTCCCTGTTGAAAAGTACTCCAATATGAAGAATTGAACAATGCCACTAGAAAGCGCTTCCCATCTAAAAAACCTGTGAGTGCCGAAGAGGCGGAAGTTTTCTTTCAAAAAATTAAAATGGCGGATTACAAAGTGATTGACAGCTTCGAAAGTTTCCTGAACAAATCTCCTTGCTATCTATGTTGATGAACTCCCCCAAACACCAGAAGGTATTAATAAAGACCCTCAATGAAGCATACGTACCTGTTGAGACTTCTTTGGAGCAATTAGAAAGAATGGCGGAAAGATTTTTCACAATCAACCAGATCTCAAAAATCCCAGAAGGGGCCGCACATAACAAAGCCTTGCACTTAACAATCAAATGTGAAGGGTACTACGTGAAAAGGGTTATGGTGGATGGAGGCTCTTGGGTGGACATATGCCCACTCTCAACTCTACAGCGCATGGAAATTGGGACCGAAATAATTTGACCCAACAATGTCTGCGTACGATCCTTCAATGGTATTAAAAGGTACACGATTGGAGAGATCGATCTAGCTCTGACCATCGGCCCGGTAGACTTTGAAGTGACCTTCCAGGTTCTAGACATGTACATATCCTACAACTTTCTTCTGGGGAGGCCATGGATCCACCTAGCAGGGGATGTACCCTCTACTCTTCATAAAATGGTAAAATTCTAGCATGAGGATCAAGAGATCGTGGTCCACGAGGAGGACAAACAATCAATTTATCGGGACCCATCAGTCCCATGCCTCGAAGCAAGAGAAGGAAGTGAGCACATAGTTTATCTGGCATTTGAAGTTGTGGTGGCAGCCAGTATGAAGAGGGAAACCCTTGCCCCCAACCCTTCCTTTCCAATGTATCAATCATGGTGGCCAAAGAAATGACCCGACTTGGTTTCAAATAGGGGAAGGGACTTAGGAAATCCTTGTAAGGAATAGCTGAACCTGTTACCCTGCCAGCCACTGAGAAGTTCTTTGGGGTAGGTTTCCGACCTATTTTAGATGATATAAAATGGGCGGACGACAGAAAGAATGATGGATGGGTTTTGCCTCAACCACTTCCATATCTGTACGGGACATTTGTCCAGCTAAAATACAATGAAGAAGAGGAGGATGAGGCCTTTATCGCCGAAGATATTGAGGAGATTTGTAGGGCAATGAGGAATATACTATATGAAACCCATAGGGTCCAGCCAGGGAAAGGCTCAAGCAACATTGAGGTGCTGTATATGGGACTAAATGCCAAGCTGCAAAATTGGAAGGCTACGCCATTCCCAATCAGGCGGGAGTCCTGGTAGATCTGTCCTGCCATTTTTTATCACGGCCCAACTAGTCATTTTGAGATTTTGCACTTTGATCACCGTTCTCAGGCATGACTTGCCTCGTATGATGTATTATGACTAATGTAGATCGTTGGTTTTGGTTTCAGGAAGGTTTGGAGTGAATTTGAATAAACAGTTTCAATTGAAAGCTTTGAATTTAAAAGGTTTGACCGAGAGTTAACTTATTTGTACATGAGCTCGGATGGGAGTTTTTATTATTTGTTTAGCTTAGTTAGATTATTTGTAACTTAGGAGCGTGATCGGAATTGTTTTTGGAGGTTCGGTATAGAAATTAGCTCGTTTTAGATAAGTTAGTATTTTGGCGATTTTCGGTTGGTAAGTTAGATTTTGATCAGAGGGTCAGAATGGAATTCTAAGAGTTGTTGTAGCTTCCTAAGGTGATTTGGGATGTGTGCAAAGTTTCATGTCATTCGGAGGTGTTTTGGTCGGGTTTTTGATCAAATGCAAGTTTCGGGAGTTTTAGAAGAACATAGGCTTGAATTCGATGGAATTTGATGATTTTCGTGTTGGTTGAGGTGTTTTGATGATTGAAGCAAGTTTGAATGATGTTTTAGGATGTATTGGCACTTTTGGTTGAGGTCCCGGTGGCCTCGGGGTGATTTCGGATGGCTATCGGGATGAATTTTGGACTTGTGTTGTTTCAAAAATTTGCTGGATTTGGTATTTCCGCATCTGCAGAAAAGGGGCCGCAGATGCAGTTTTGCAGATGCAAAAGGGGGATCGCAGGTACGTGTTTCTTGGAAGGTTGGTTTACCGCAGATGTGGCATTGGCATCACAGAAGCGGATATTGGCGATTGGGGAATTTTCACAGAAAAGGATGATTTTCTGTAGGAGCGGAGTCCGCAGATGCGGACATTGACCGTAGAAGTGGTCTGGGATTTTAAGTGAATGGCTGCAGAAGTGAAAGAATTCCGCAGAAGCGGAAACCGCAGATGCGATACTTGGATCGCAGATGCAAAAAATGTCTGGGCAGAAGGGTTTTAAAAGTTCATTTTGTTCCGCGAGCTAAGCTATTTTTCCTCCATTTTTGAACGTCCTTGAGAGCTTTTGGATGGGAATTGAAGAAGGATTTGACTGGGATTGATTGGAGGTGAGTTCTATGACCTAAAAACATGATTTAATTGTATAAACAACCTAGAAATTCATGAAAATTTATTAAATGGGGAAGAACTAGGGCTTGAGTTTTGGCATTCCAAATTAGGTTTTGATGGGTCATTTGAGCTTGGATATGGGAGTTCTTGATATGTATAGACTCGTGGCGAGATAAAGAATCCGTCGCTGTTAAAATTTCTGAGTTTCGAGAAGTGGGCCTGGGGCTCAGGTTTTGGTAATTTTGGAATTTGTGCCCGTTATTGATTGTTTTCGATTGGATTATGTTCCCTTAGCCTACTGTGACATATTCGTTGTGGTTTTGGTTAGATTCGAAGCGTGAGGAGGCCGATTTGAGGGGCAAGGGGCATAGCAAGTTAGAGATTTGGCCGGCTTGAGGTGAGTAATGATTGTAAATGATATCCTGAGGGTTTGAAACCCCGGATTTGCACACTGTAGTGCTATATTGAGGTGACTTGCTTGTCGGCTAACGAGCGTAGGGTAGAGCACTGTTCAAGGATTGTGACTTGGCCCGTCCCGATTGATGATTTTACCGTGTATTTGACTGAAACTTATTTGCTATTATCATAATTTGGGGTGATTGCCATATTTGGGCTTCGTGCCAATTATCTGAACCTTTTGGGGATTTTTATCACTGTTTCATCACTGTTTTGACATATTATTTGAACTCAATCCTGTTGATATCTACTGTTTTACAAATTCAGCCAATTTTACTCAGATTTGAAACTTAAATGATATTTTGGGCTGAGAACTACTGTTTTACAAATGCATGATGGGCTTGTGATGATTTTCGGACTGAATGAGGCCGAGGGCCGCATGTGAGGATATACTAAGTGATATGAGGCCGAGGGCCTGAGATACATTTATATGCCACGAGGTGTCTTGAGTGACTTGAGGAGGCTTTCAGGCCTTGTGAGTGATGTGAGGACGCTTTTAGGCCTTATGAGTGATGTGAGAAGGCTTTCAGGCCTTATGTTGATATAACGCTTGGGCTGTAAGGGGGCCCTCCAGAGTCTGCACACCCACAGTGAGCGTGGGTACCTATTATTCTGAGTGATTTGTACTGAGCCCGAGGGGCTGATACGAGTGTTTCTGAGAGTTAGCCCGAGGGGCTGATATGAGTGACTGTGAGGTAGCTCGAGAGGCTGGTACTGCTTTGAGATATTGCCCAAGAGGCGATCTTTTATGTGCTCATTTTGCATACTTACATGTCTTTTACTTGTTATATTGTGGTATTTATGCCTGAGGGGCAGATTTCTATACATATCGGCACTAACTGTTATGAAATTATTTCGCAACTGTTGAATAGACTATTTTCAAAGGAGGTTTAAACTGAGCCACGATATTTCTAAAGATATCACAGCTTCACTATTTTCTCACAGGATTGTACCCTGCTTGTATACAACATGTTGGTTTCTTTACGTGATTTCTTACTGCTTAATTGTTATTTACCTTTATTACTCACTGAGTTGGAGTACTTACTTTACCCCCTGCACCTCGTGTGGAGATGCATGTATCTATTCACCCTGTAGCGGGTTTTGGCCGATCAGTGGTAGGGTTATATGAGTTAAGAAGGTGACTGTCAGCGTTCGCAACACCATGTTTCTCTCTATTATTCATTATTTTGGTTTTGTATATTTTAGACCTTGTAGTGAATTTACATTCTGATAGATGCTTGTGACTTGTGACACCCCGATTAGAGCTGCGTTGGGTTGTATTTCCGCTAATTAATACTATTAAGTCATATTTAGGTTGTTCATTCTTGTTTAGCTATTTTTTAAAAGACGAGGATGGGTTAGTTGGCTGACCTCATCTTCACGAGAGGCGTTATCATGACGAGTGCGGGGTATGGTTCGTGACACTGTTCCAGGGTGTAAGCCAGATGTTTTCTTTAGTTTCTTGTCTTTTAATTTCCAAATGTAAACCCTGTTATCTTCAAATTCCATGAAGTGAAAGCAATATTAAATCGTTCATCTTTCTTCATATTTTCTTATTTTGCTATTTTTCTCTTTTATTTCTTCTTTCAGTTCTAATAATGCAGCTTTATATAGCATGACATGCTTGCGGACTTCATGCCCAGATCCAAAAATGTTGTCTAATTGTGAAATAATGAACCAAGAACCGTAATACGATGAAGAAGAGGCTTTTAGGGAAATAAATTGAGAATCAGAACAATTTGAGAATAAACCTAAGCCAAACTTAAATGATACTGAGCCGATTAACTTGGGTAGTTCTGAAGAAATCAGGGAAACCAAAATAAGCATTCACACGGACGAGAAAACCCGGGATGCATTAATCCAACTCCTGTTCGAGTTCAAGGATGTGTTTGTTTGGTCGTACGATGACATGCTAGGGCTAAGTGTTGATTTGGTGGTTCATAAGTTGCCGACCTACCTCGATTGCCCCCTGGTCCAGCAAAAGTAAAGAAAGTTTAAAACTAACATTAGTGACAAGATCAAAGAAGAAATCATGAAACAATTGAAAGGAGGGGTAATCCGAGTGGTACGGTACACCACATGGCTAGATAATGTAGTCCTAGTTCCAAAGAAAGACGGGAAAACCCAGGTGTGTCTGGATTAAAGAGATTTAAACAAGGCAAGTCCCAAAGACAACTTCCCTTTGCCCAACATCCATATCCTTGTTGATAACTACGCCAAGCATGAGATACAGTCCTTATCACCAGGTGTTGATGGATGAAGAAGACACAGAGAAAACAACTTTTACCACACCTTGAGGCACATACTGTTACAGAGTCATGCCGTTTGTTTTGAAGAATGCTGGGGAAATTTACATGAGGGCCATGACCGCCATTTTTCATGACATGATGCATCAACAAATAGAGGTGTATATGGAAGACGTAATCATCAAGTCCAAAACCCAGGATAACCATGTTGCGCAAATATGATTTGAAGCAAAACCCAGCCAAATGTGCGTTAGGAGTCCCATCGGGCAAACTTTTGGGCTTTATAGTCAGCCGGAGTGGTATCGAGTTAGATATAAAAAAATAAAATCTATCCAGGATTTGCCTCCTCCGAGAACCAAGAAAGATGTGATGAGCATGTTGAGCAAATTAAACTATATCAGCTGGTTCATTGCTCAGTTGACATCCACACGTGAGCCCATATTCAAATTGCAGAAGAAAGATGCAGCAATAAAGTGGTCGGATGAATGTCAAGAAGCTTTTGATAAAATCAAGTAATATCTGTCAAATCAGCCAGTCTTGGTCCTACTAGAGCTAGGGAGGCCTCTTTTCTTGTATCTGACAGTCTTGGAAAATTCTTTCGATTGTGTCCTCGCACAACACGATGTAACCAAGAAGAAAGAACATGCGATCTACTATCTGAGCAAGAAGTTTACCAGCTATGAAGCTATGTATACTCTATTGGAAAGAACCTTCTGTGCTTTGACTTCGATCGCTCAGAAGTTGAGACATTATCTACAAGCCTACACCACTTACCTCATAACCAAGTTGGATCCTTTGAAATACATATTCCAGAAACCAATGGCCATAGGGAGATTAGCAAAATGGCATATTCTACTAAACTGAATTTGACATAGTCTATGTCACTCGCACGGTAATGAAAGCCCAGGCATTGGCAGATCATTTGGCTGAAAACTCGGTTGATAAAGAATACCAACCTTTGAACACTTACTTCCCGGATGAAGAAGTAAACTCAGTTGAGGCGATATCCTAGGATACTACCGCTTGGAAGATGTTCTTTGATGGGGCGGTAAATGCAAAAAGTGTGGGAATTAGGGCAATCTTGATCTCACCCACTAGTCAGCACTATCCAGCCACAAGTAGACTTCGGTTTTTCTGCACAAACAACACTGTTGAGTATGAAGCCTGCATCATGGGTATAAACATGACAATCGATCAAGATGTCAAAGAATTGTTGATTATGGGAGACTCAAATCTGATTATCCGGCAAGTCCATGGAGAATGGGAAACTCGAGATGTTAAGTATTCCCTATCGATAACATGTGGAAGATCTTGGAAAGTGATTCAAGTCAATAGAGTTCAGGTACATCCCTCGTTGTCACAATGAACTAGCTGATGCACTTGCCACTTTAGCCTTGATGTTGCCCTACCCAGGCAATGCCTGCATCGATCCCTTGGAAATCCAAATCAGGGAAAGACACGATTACTGCAGTACGGTTGAGGCAAAACCAAACACCCAACCATGGTACCATGACATCAAAAGGTTTCTAAAAACACAAGAATACCCCAAGAAAGCTAGTGGAGACCAAAAGAGAACCATTAGACGACATGCAAGTGGTTTCTTCTTAAGTGGTGAGGTATTGTACAAAAGGACCCCGGATCTCAACTTGTTAAGATGTGTTGACGCCGAAGAGGCCGGAAGAATCATGCATGAAGTACATGCAAGAGTGTGCGGACCTCACATGAACGGGTATGTTTTACCAAAGAAAATCCTTCGAGCAGGCTATTACTGGATAACAATGGAAAAAGATTGTTTCAGCTTTGTCCAGAAGTGTCATCAGTGTCAGGTGCACGATGATTTGATTCAAGCACCTCCCACAGTACTACATCTCATGTCAGCAACTTGGCCATTTGTCACTTAGGGCATAGACGTCATTGGGCCAGTCAAGCCAAAAGCCTTAAATGGGCACAGATTCATACTAGTTGCCATTGACTATTTCACGAAATGGGTTGAAGCCGTCACTCTCAAATTGGTCACTAATAAAGTTGTGGTAGATTTTGTGCACTCCAATCTTATTTTCCATTTTGGCATTCCCGCAACTATTATCACAGATAATGCTGCAAACTTGAATAGTCATTTGATGGGAGAGACATGTGAACAATTCAAAATAATGCATAGGAACTCTACTCCCTACCGGCCCAAAGCCAATGGTGTTGTTGAAGCAGCAAACAAGAACATCAAGAAGATTTTGAGAAAGTTGATTCAGAGCTCCAGGCAATGGCATGAAAAGTTTCCCTTCGCATTACTGGTATATCGCACCACGGTGCGCACATCTGTAGGAGCAACCCCATACCTTTTGGTATATGGAACTGAGGCCGTAATACCTGCAGAGGTGGAAATCCCTTCTTTCCAGATCATCATTGAAGCCGAGATTGAGGACAGCAAGTGGGTCAAGACTCGTCTGGAACATCTAACCTTGATTAATGGAAAGGGGATAGCTGCGGTCTGCCATGGGCAGTTGTACCAACAAAAAATGGCCCGTGCTTATAACAAGAAAGTGCGGACTAGGAATTTTGAAGTGGGACAACTTGTGTTAAAGCGCATTCTTCCGCATCA
Source organism: Nicotiana glauca (assembly GCA_026770625.1). Lineage (NCBI taxonomy): Eukaryota > Viridiplantae > Streptophyta > Magnoliopsida > Solanales > Solanaceae > Nicotiana > Nicotiana glauca. Next base: position 38,753 of record MDKF010877665.1, read on the forward strand.
CCGGGAAGCAAAAGGAAAATTTACTCCTAATTGGAAGGGCCGATACATCATTAGAAAGATATTGCCAAGAGAAGCATTGTATCTGGGCGATATCGAAGGAAATGATCCCGAAGCAGCTGTGAATGCGGATTCAGTAAAAAGGTACTATGTCTAGGCTTTCTGCAGCAATGACTTTGTTCAATTGTATGACAAAACCTTTCATTCTTGCTATCCAAACACTACCAATCTTTCGTGAAACCTTTGAGCCAGTTACTCTTCCTTGATTACCCTCTTTGGAACCCGAAAGTACTACCAAAAAATGAAAAATGAATGAAAAATGATGAAAAAAAAAGAAGGAAAAATCAAAAACAACAAAAAACAACAAAAAGCAAATGTTTCCCTGAACTACGTCTGACTTGATTCCGAAAGAATACGTAGGCAGCCTCTCTCTTGGTTCAGTCACACCAAAACAAAAATCCCAATTCCCCCAAAAGTGAAACTGGGGAAGATGATATAATGGCTCGGCAATGAGCCCACCAGAATGGTTCCAAAGTTGTAATTCCATCTAGATTCTCTTTACCCAAACCTTTTCCAAGTCCTTCTGATCAATTGGAAAAGGAATTGGAATCGGAAAACACTTTTGTTGGAATCTGATACAATAAAACTTAGAGAAATAAAATGAGAGAGTCTTATCGGTGAAAACCTACGGGCACCATAAGGCGACGGTGAGCAGAGAAATTAAAAACGAGAGTCCGTTTAGTGAAAACTTGTAAAGAGCACTATCAGGCGACAGTGAAAAGAGAAATGAGAGAGGTCGATTGGTGAAAACTCGCAAAAGGTGTCGTCGGTCGAAAAGAAGACATTTCTATCCACTGAAACAGTCCTGGCAAGATTCACTGATTTTGAGACGCAGGTCAATGAGTTTATGAGAAGTTGGAAAGTTTGTGCTGGTCGGGCACCCAGCCCAAGAAGCATATCATTTCTATTTGAAGCCTGCATGCATCCCATATAAGTCCTTCCCTTCTCCCCGAAAGGGACACTTCTCTTTAAATTCATTTTTTCTTTCCTGTTGTTTACTTTTTCCTTGAATCCCTTTCCGTCTAACTCTATTCCCGAAACTAATACAAAGAAAAGGTGGCAAGACTGGCTTTACAGGGCTCAGCCTAACAAAAGCTAAAGAAAAGTACCCAGCCTCAGCAGGTGCATCAAGCCGATCCCGACTGGCCATGATGGTTGATACTCTGAAAGCAAAGTTATTGAAAAGGAAAAGAAAGTCAAGGAAAATAGTCCTAAAGGAAGAATAAAGTGAAAGGGTCGAAGCCCCACGCGGGCGAGTCGTCATGAAAAACTTAAAAATTGAGCCCTTCGGTTGGAGAGAGAGATTAATCTTCAAAACCAGCAAGCAGTAGAGGTTCTCAACAGAAGCTGGGCCGAGATCAAGCAATTGAGATGATCAAGGCCACAAAACCAACCATAGTTTCAAACTAACAATTGTTTTTTGTTTGAAAATTTGGAAACAGATGCAAAACAAAAGGGAAAAGAAATGTGCAAGTGCTGAAACAGCTTTGCAGCAAGGAACCGACCAAAAAGGAAGTTTCCCCCAAATTCTTTCTTGCATTTTTTACTAAAAAATGAAATGACTAATGTTGATAAAAAAAAGAGGGAGAAAAATTGAAAACATGGTAGCACAGGGCCATATTCCCTAGATATCCCGGCATAACCCGTGGATCTCCCCGGCATAACCCGAGGACCTTTTCCTTTCGCTCCTTGGCATAACCCAAGGACCTTTTTTTTCTTTTATCCTGGCATAACCCGTGGACCTCTCCGTGGCAAAACACAAGGACCTTTTTTCTTTTAATCCCGGCATAACCCGTGGACCTCCCTGGCATAACCCAAAGACCTTTTTCTTTTATCCCGGTATAACCCGTGGACCTCCCTGGAATAACCCAATGAGCTTTGTCTTTTATCCTGGCATAACCCGTGGACCTCCCTGGCATAACCCAAGGATCTTTTCTTTAATCCCGACATAACCCGTGGACATCCCTAGCATAACCCAAGGAGCTTTTTTCGTTTAATCCCGGCATAACCCGTGGACCTCCCTGGCATAGCCCAAGAAGATTTTTTCTTTTAATCCCAGCATAACCCATGGACCTCCCTGCCATAACCCAAGGAGCTTTTTTCTACTCTCCTGGCATAACCCATGGACCTCCCTGACATAACCCAAGGGCCTTTTTTCTTTTATACCGGCATAACCCGTGGACCTCCATGGCATAACCCAAGGACCTTTTTTCTTTTATCCCGGCATAACCCGTGGACCTCCCTAGCATAACCCAAGGACTTTTTTCTTTTATCCCGGCATAACCCGTGGACCTCCCTAGCATAACCCAAAGCCTTTTTTCTTTTAATCCCGGCATAATCCGTGGACCTCCCTGGCATAACCCGATGAGCTTTTTTCTTTTAATCCCGTCATAACCCATGGACCTCCCTGGCATAACCCGTGGACCTTTTTCTATTCTCCCGGCATAACCCGTGGATCTCCCTAGCATAATCTAAGGACCTTTTTTCTTTAATCCCGACATAACCCGTGGACCTCCCTGGCATAACCCAAAGAGCTTTTTTCTATTCTCCCGGCATAACCCGTAGATCTCCCTGGCATAACCCAAGGACCTTTTTTATTTTATCCCAGCATAACCCGTGGACCTCCCTGGCATAATCCGAGGACTTTTTTATTTTATCCCGGCATAACCCGTGGATCTATCCGTGGCAAATCCCAAGGACCCTTTTTCTTTTAATCCCGGCATAACCCGTGGACCTTTTTGGCATAACCCAAGGACCTTTTTCTTTTATCCCAGCATAGCCCGTGGACCTCCCTGGCATAACCCAAGGACTTTTTTCTTTTATCCCACCATAACCCGTGGACCTCCCTGGCATAACCCAAGGACATTTTTTCTTTTCTCCCGGCATAACCCGTGGACCTCCCTAGCATAACCCAAGGACCTTTATCTTTTATCCCGGCATAACCCGTGGATCCCCCGGCATAACCTGTTCATCTTTCTAGCATAACCTGGCAATCTTCCCAATTTAGGGCTTCGCTCCCTATTCTTAAAGATACACAATACCAATTTTTATTGCTTTCAATAAATAAATATCTTAGATTTGTGTCGCAAATAACTCACAAAATTTTCCTAGTGAAAACTGGGGTAGAAAATGTTTGTTCATTTGTTTTGTTTTGATGTCTGATCAGGTTTTATCTCAAGACACAAGATTCGAGATGACCAAAAGAATGAGTCCAATCCATATTAAAAGAAAAGAAGAAAAAGAACAATAAAGAAGTCAATTCAAAGTGCAGAGGCAGACAAAGATGAAGACTGTTCAAAATTTGATTGAAGTCACAAGCTTCGCATGTCTCGCTTTGATCCGATGTTGAAGAAAGAACCAACACCTACAGCTTACGAGCATCAAGATTCAGATCGGGGTCCACAGCAAAATCAGCCAAGACTCAAGATCAAGCTTCAAGAGATTTATAGATAGAAATCTTGTAACTCGTAGTTGATAGGCATAGCTAGATTAGCTTTTATTTTCCTTTTGGTGTAATAAGGAGGTCAGCTAGCAGTAGCAGCGGCAGCAATAGTGAAATCACAGCTCCCGGTAGTCCCAGCTACCAAAACTTTCAGAACTACACTAACCTAATTTCTTTACAGCCAAGGATATGTAGGCAACCTCTGAAGCAAGGTTCGGTCAGACATTTTTCAAAAATGCTTCTCATGGAGTGCCAAGCAGGCAAAAATCCCTCATCATTACTCATTTTATCTTTGCCCGAAAACTCTTCGTGTCTCCAAGCAAAGAGGGGCAGCTGTGAGCACGTGATTTTTGCCTCGCGTGAATTACTCCTACAGGATTCTTTAAATGATTTTTCCTTTAATTATTTGATTTTTTAGGAATTAATTGCATAATTTTTTATGTTTTTTTGCATTTTTTGTGTGCATGTTTAGTTTACAATTCAAAAAAATACAAAAATAGTGCATTTGCATTTAGGACCAAATTTTCTACTTTTTAGGATAATTATTTAATTAATGAAAGAAAATACCAAAAAGAGCTCTTCTTGTATTTTACCTTTTAACTTTCAAATTTATCATAGTAATCTGTTTAAATTAGGACTTAATTAATTTTTGAGAAAGCAATTAGCTAGTTTTTTTATTTAAATTGGGTCTTTTTATTGTTATTTTTATTTAACAAAAATCTAAAAAAGGAGGAAGGAAAAAAAAGGAAATAAAAGAAATTGAAGGTCTTAAAAAAAATGCCCAGTTTTTGGGCCAACCCATTTCAAAAACCAGGCCCAAACCCGTCCAAAACCCCTCAAATCCCAGCCCAGACCCGCGTCTGACCCGGTCCGGTCCCCACACCCCACCAAACGACCCCGTTTCACTCCCTTTCTGTCGTGACCATTGGATCTTATCAATCCAACGGTCCTGGATTGATAAGGGCTTCACATATTAATGTCCAAATAACCTCATACCCTGTACTTCGTCTCTCTTAGAGAACAAGCCCCTCCCCTATAACACCGCCCTAAGATACCGTCTACCACTATCGAAAATTGTCTACGGTAGTAGGGAGTCCCTAAACCACCCCAAAATTGCACCAGAGCATCACCTCCTCCCCCTCATACCCATGCCACCACTAGCTCCCCTTGAATCTCACTGAAAACCCCCAAAAATCCAAACCCTAGAGCGCCGCCATGATTCTCCACCGTCCTCCGGTGGCGGCGCCACCACCCAAATAGCCCTAAATTAGCACCCTAGAACCCCATCCCTATCCTCATTCCAAATACCAATTTTATTTCCCTCAAATCACTCCCAAATCCTTCGAATCTTAGATCGAAGGATTGAACCCTAATATCAAAAGTTCTGGACTCCAGTTTTGGTTTGAAGATTTAGGTTTATTGTGATGTTATTCGTGTGTTCTTATCAAGAACACGCGATTAATATCACAGTCAACCAAAAATCCATGAATTTGAAAGATTCAGACTCCATTCCTCAAGTATTCAATATCTAGTAGGTATTTTCTTTTCTTCTTTCTGGTTTATTTTAGCTCCCATCTTCTTTCTCTATTTCTCTGTTTCTTCTCTTCTTCTTGATTTCTTTTTGAATTATTCCAGAGTCATTTGCATGAGTAATTCTAAACTTTTGCTTTTTTATTATTAGTAGTATAGTTAGACTATAATTCAGCTAATTTGGATTTGTTAGTTGGGTAATAGGTCACTTAGGTTAACTTATAAAATTGTTAGAACATGGCAGCATGTATTACTTGAGCTTGCAATTTGTTAAGTGCTAATTGGGGCCATTTGGTTGTCTGATCCTTTGGGTTGGGTTTTGGTTAACTTCAGACTCACTTTGGGCTAGAACACTTGGGTCAAAATTGAACCATGACCCATAGGTCCTAAGGGTAAATACATGGTCTCAAAGGGGTATTTAGGGTAGTTCAATCAGAGGATCTTTGCCTAACCACCTAAGAAACCCCTAGAAGCTTCTAGAAAGGGCTAATAATTAAATTTCAAAGGATAACTTAGAAAACAAGTCATAAAATCAGGTACCTAAGGGGTAAAATAAAATCTGAAGGGTTTTCCTACTTGCTTGCCTACAAAGGCATTGCATTCTTGCCTTGAGGGGTAGAAAGGAGAGACCCAATACAGACCCTAGAATGCTAACAGCTGACAAATCAAAAAAATATCAAACGACTAAAAACAGGTAAGAAAACACTGTTTCATTAAAAATTGGCAATCCTTTTGTCTCCTACTTCTGAAATCATATTTGGAAAATTAAGGGTTAAAATGACTTGATTTTGGTTGGTTTGCAAGGGTTTTTTGGTTCAATTTTGGGTTGTCCTTTGTTTGCTGAACACTATTTGAGATTACTATTGGTTCAAAATTGCTTCAAAGTTGGTTTTCCTTTGTTTATTTCTAGGCTAAATCTGTTGCTGACTCCTGTTCTTGATGTTGCTCACTGCTGATTTGCTAGTTCCTCCTTTATTTTGCTTTCCAGGTACACTCTCTTAAGATTGTTTTGATGTAAATAGTGTAGTGAAGATGGAAATGAAAGTTGTAAGCATAGTAATAGACTTCATGTTATCTTATTTACATTTCCTTCATGTTTGTTGTACTATGGTATTTTGAAATATTCTAAGTTCTGGTACCGCTATTTGATGCGATAAACTCATGTGTTCGGAATTAATTTAGGCCGTAGGATTTTTATTTAGGGAGGATTCAATTGTATTTGTTGAATCCTCGACTTGTAAGGTTCTATATGAGTAAGAAGGCAATATGTGTGAAAGTATTGAAATAGGGAAGGCATTATTTTGTTTACAACATCCAAATTTTCCATAGATCTAATTATCAGCATTTAGAAGAAAGTTCATGTGTAATTTGTGTTGGTAATACGCATGACTGTGTAGTTAGTGTTTGTTTTTAGCAATTCTCCAAGTCCTAACATATGAATGAACATCGTGTGAGTATTTTAAGCATGACAGGTGATTCGAATTAGTCACCATTGTAATGCCGATTAATATTTCCAAAAAGCTAGTTATTGATAATTTGGGTCTTTGGACGTCAAGTGTTAATTTCCAGAAGTTTCTAATGTTTCTTTCCATTATAGTTCTGAAGATTAACATGGCATGACATTTGTTTGTAAAGAATTTAAAATTTGAATGTTATTCTGTGTTGAAAGTAGGATACTGCTTATGTTTTTGAATCAGTAGCATTTCATTAATGGCTAGATCGTTCATGAATAAATCAATATTTTTTTTGGGCCTTCAGGGATTGGATCCCTAGGCTAGGTCTTCGCTGCTTTCCTTTCATCCAGGACTGGGCCTGATTTGTGCCCAAAGCTTTGAAAGTCCTGGATCATTATTTTTCTTTTTGTTTAATGATTTTAAAAATTGAAATGTGAGCATTTGGCCTTCCAAGCTAAGTGGTGGACTCGATCTAAGGACCTCTTCAAATTGAAATTGTCCTTGTTCGAATCTGGGCTTGATTTGGGGCACAAACCTGCCATCCATGTTTTTCTTTATTATTGGACCGTTGGCTTACTTGTCTTGGGACTAGCCCCCCTTTGATTAAAACAATTGATTCTTTCCCATGTAAGACCTTAATTAATTAATTAGGACTTTAATTCTATTTAGTATTAATTACTTAAGTCCCTTAATTATAATGGAGGAGGGCCATAATAGATAATAATAGTTCATGGCTCTCCCGAATTTTAGTTAGGACATCCTTTACAAATAAAGTTGAGATGCACCACGCCAAATAAAATCACAAAATGCGTGGCCCTCGAATAATTATTTCTTTTAAAAATTCTTAGAATTTGAGGCATGCCATTTAGTGAATTTTCATGGCCCTCACAAAGTTAACAACGCGTTAGTTTCTTTAGGCGCGTTATTTAATAATACTACCTTCTTAAACTCGAGTGTGCATTTCATGTGACCCAAATCCAAATTCTAAAACGTTGAATAGAATGTGTTTCGAATTGCGGGTGCATTTCATGTGACGCAATCCAAAGACATGTTTTAAATGACGTTCAATCTTCTTTAAAATTAATTAAAAGCGGTAAATAATTTAAAATTGCACTATAGATTTGAACATGTATTAAAATCAGATAATAGGCCAATTTTACCCGATCAGATCGGGATTTGTATGAAAATTGTGGAAAAGTTCTTAGGCCAAGAAATTGAGTTTTGATTGTGGATTTGACACTGGATTTGGTTAATTTTTATACAGTTAGACTTGTTAGAGTGTGGGGATTTTGGAAATGTAAATTTTACCCGATTTAGAGACGTGGGCCTGAGGGGCATTTTGGTTATTTTACCTAATTTCGTGTATTATCTTAGAATTTAAATTGTAGAATCAGTTACTTGAAGTTTTATTTAAAATAAGCAATTGAATTGAATAGATTTGGGCTATTTTGAATCGGATACTCAAGGCACGAGCGTGGTTTCGGGTTGATTTGAGCTTGTTCGAGGTAAGTGGCTTGTCTAACCTTGTGTGGGGGACCTTCCCCTTAGGATTTGGTATATTTGGTAATTGAAATGCCTCATGAGGTGACAAGTGCGTACTTGTGCAAATTGTTTGAACTTCGGTTTTCTTTAAGTATTTATTAGTATGTTACTTTCCCTTCTTTTATTACTTGTACTATTAAGTCTGTTGTTAGCTTAGGAAAGCATGTCTAAGTTATTTAATTGCTCTAATTGTTCAACCTGCTTACCTAAATTCCGTGTAGCATGCTAGGCTATAATCACTTGCTTACCTTAATATTAGATTTTCCATTTTTGTATAATTTCCTGTAGCTGCTGCGTATTTATTTTGGGACTACGGATGTGGGATTCTAGTAGCTCCCCCTTGTCTATTTATTTTTGGACAACGGATGTGGGATTTTGGTAGCTCCCCCTTGTCTGTTTATTTTGGGACTACGGATGTGGGATTCAGGTAGATCCCCCTTCACAGTTATATGAAACTACGGGAATGCACCGGGTAGATTCTCCCAGTACTGGGTATTTACATTTGGGACTACGGAATGTGATTCCAGTAGATCCCCTCACACTTTGATTTGAGTTAGATTACGGGACGGTATCCCGGGAGACTTATCGGATATGTGTATTTTTGGATACAAGACGGTATCGTGGGAGATCCTCGACTTGTTATTATTGGTGTTGAGCTGTATTTTCCTTCTGTGTTTTACCTTGCTTTTATACTTTGTGTTATTTTCACTGTTATACTCATTTTTACTATTCTATTCTATATTTTTGAACTCTATATTTTTGTTTAATCTTAATAGGGCCCCTGACCTTCCTCGTCACTACCCAACTGAGGTTAGGCTTGGCACTTACTTAGTACCGCTGTGATTTACTCATGCCCTTTCTGTGTATGTTTTTCATGTGCAGATCCAGTTATGTCGACTCAGTCTTACCATTATTGAGGTGAGGCGACTACTCTAGAGACTTTGAGGTACATCTGCCACGTTCGCAGACCGAGGAGTCCCTTTCTATTCCAGCTTATAAACATTTGCCCTTTTGTATTTATTTTCCTTGTTAGATATTTTGGATTTAGACATTATTAGATATCCAAAGGCTTGTGTTTTCGTGAGTGTTCGAGTTTTGTGATAGTGTACTTGGTTCTGAGAAATGTTGTGTTGCATATGCCGAGCGGTATTATAACAATTGCTTTTATTCGGCTGTTTTTTGTTTGTTTTACTACTTCCGCAAGTTTTCATTTATTTTCTGCATTCGTTAGGCTTACCTAATCATTGAGACTAGGTTCCATAACGGTTGTTCACGAAGGGAGAACTGGGGTCGTGATACGTTGGTATCAGAGCTCAAGGTTCATAGGCGTCATGGATCACAGGCTGGTTTATTAGAGTCACGCTGATCAGTATGGAGACATCTGTACTGATCTACGAGAGGCTATGTACCCGTTAGGAAAAATTCCACTTCATTTAATTTCCCTGTCGCGCGAGATTTTTGACATCACAATCCTAAACTTCTGTCTTCCATTCCCTCACAAATGGTGAGGACACGTGCTACCAGAGATGAGCACACTCGTGCCCCCTACGAGAGCCGTCAGAGGTCGGGGCGGGGGTAGAGGCCGAGAAGGCGCACATGGTGCAGCCAGAGCACCTGTACGGGCTGTCACCAAAGAGTCACCTGTAGCTCCAGCCAGAGTCGAGGCACCGGATACGCCTATTGCTGCTACTACTCTAGCAATTCAAGAGACATTAACACAATTCCTGAGCATGTTTGGTACATTAGTTCAGGCGGGGTTGATTCAGGTTGTACCAACTACTTCACATATCGAGGGAGGGACCCAGACTCCCGCTCCCTCCACTCCAGAGCAGTGAGTTCCCATTGGTCAGGTTACAAGTTTCATAGTGACACAGCCTGTTGCCCTAGTTTATCGTGTGGTAAGGACCTCTCACCGAGTAGATGACAGGTGGGTCCAGAAGAGAGAGGGTAGACGAGTCAGGAAAGAGAGTATAGGGGAGCGAGGAGGCCTCGTAGATTAGAGAAACCCACTGGTCCTTATTTTGGAGGAAGAGTACGACATGGTAGAGGTTTTGTGGGTCAGCCAGCTCAGTTTACGTCTCAAATTTCACATAGTGATTCAAGTGTTCAGGGGTCTTGGAGCACCCGTACCGCACAGTTCCCACCACCACGTCTTCCTATAGCTTTTTTTGAGTATGGTGACACATGACATGGTGAGGGATTGCCCTTGACTTGGGAGGAGTGCACCTCCATATACTTCTAGGCACCAGTATGCTCCGCAGAATTCTCAGGCTATGATCACAACAACAGCTGCTACCCCACCTGCTCAGCTAGCTAGAGGGGAAGTCCAGGCCAGATATTATACCTTTCCTGCTCGTACCCAGGTTGTTACCTCCGATTCTGTCATCAAATATATTATACTGGTTAGTCATAGATATGCATCGATTCTATTCGATCTAGGCTCCACTTACTCTTATGTGTCTTCTTATTTTGCTCCGCATTTGGGGGTACCAGGTATAATTTAAGTTCCCCTATTTATGTTTCTACTCCTGTGGGAGATTCTCTTGTTGTGGATCGCGTTTATCGGTCGTGTTTGGTTACTCTCTGTGGTTTTGAGACTAGAGTCGATTTATTGTTGCTTAGCATGGTAGATTTTGACATTATCTTGGGCATGGACTGGTTGTCGCCCCATTATGCCATTCTTGATTGTCACGCCAAAACAGTGACGCTAGCTATACTAGGTGTACCGCGTGTTGAGTGGAGGGGTACTTTAGATCATACTCCCTGTAGAGTTATTTCTTTCTAAAAGCTTAGAGTATGGTTAAGAAGCGGTGTGATGCATTTTTATCTTATGTGAGAGATATCAGCATTGATACCCTTTCAATTGATTCAGTCCTAGTAGTACGGGATTTTTCCTGATGTGTTTCCAGTTGATCTTCCAGGCGTGCTGCTTGATAGAGATATTGATTTTGGTATTGATCTGTTGCCAGGCACTCAGCCCATTTCTATTTCTCCGTATCATATTACTCCTCCTGAGTTGAAGGATCAGTTATGGGAATTGTTTGATAAGGATGTTATTCATCCCAGTGTATCGCCTTAGGGTGCTCCTGTCTTGTTTGTGAAGAAAAAGGATGGTTCTATGCGTATGTGTATTGATTATCGCCAGTTGAACAAGGCTATAGTGAAGAACCGTTATCCTTTGGCTTGTATTGATGATTTGTTTGACTAGCTTCAGGGTGCACCTATGTTTTCTAAGATTGACTTGCTCTCAAGTCACCATCAGTTGAAGATTCGGGAGCCAGATATCCCCAAAAGTGCTTTCCGGACTCAGTATGGTCATTACAAGTTTTTTGTTATGTTATTTGGGCTGACCAATGCCCCAGCAGCTTTTATGCATTTGATACACAGTGTATTCCGGCCATATCTTGACTATTTTTTCATTATTTTCATTGATGACATTTTGGTATATTCTCGGAGTTGGGAAGATCATGAGCAGCATCTGAGGACAATGCTTTAGACTCTGAGGGAAAAGAAGTTATATGCAAAGTTCTCAAAATGTGAGTTTTAGTTGTATTCCGTGGAATTCTTAGCCCACGTGGTATCGAGTGAGGGTATTTGGGAGGATCTGAAGAAGGTAGAGGCAGTCCAGAGTTAGCTCAGACCATCCTCAGCTACAGAGATTCGCAGTTTTCTCAGTCTTACTTATTTGATCGTTTCAGGGAGCGGCAATATGATGACCCTCATTTGCTTGTCCTCAAGGACAATGTTCATCACGGTGATGCCAGAGATGTGACTATTAGTGATGATGGGGTATTGAGGATGCAGGGTCAGAGTTGTGCACCCAATATTTATGGGCTTCGAGAGTTGATTCTAGATGAGGCCCATAGTTTCCAGTATTCCATCCATCCGGGTGATGCAAAGGCGTATCAGGATTTGAGACAACACTATTGGTGGAGATGGATGAAGAAAGTTATAGTTGGATTCGTATCTCAGTGTCACAGCTGTTAACCGGTGAAGTATGAGAACCAGAGGTCGGTGGGTTGCTTCAGTAGATAGACATTCTGGAGTGGAAGTGGGAGCGGATCACCATGGACTTTGTAGTTGGGCTCTCGCGCACTTTGAGAAAGTTTGATGCTGTTTGGGTGATTGTGGATCGACTGACCAAGTCCACTCGCTTTATTCTTCTATGTACTACTTATTCTTCAGAATGGTTGGCTAAGATCTATATCCGGGAGATTGTTCGCCTGCATGGTATTCCAGTTTCCATCATTTCGGATAGAGATATTCAGTTTGCATCATGGTTCTAGAGGGCCGTTCAGCATAAGTTGGGTACTCAGATAGAGTTAAGTACAACATTTCACCCTCATATGGACAGGCAGTCTGAATGCACTATTCAGATTCTGAGGATATGCGTTGTGCATGTGTGATCTAGTTTGGAGGGTCTTGGAATCAGTTCTTGCCATTGGTGAAGTTTGCATACAATAATAGTTATTAGTCCAGCATTCAGATGGCACCGTATGAGGCTTTATATAGTAGGTGGTATAGATCTCTACTCGGTTGGTTCGAGCCGGGTGCGGCTAGATTATTAGGCACAAACTTAGTTCAGGATGCTTTGGAGAAGGTTAAAGTGATTCATGATAGACTCCGTACAACCCAGTCCAAACAGAAGAGATATGTGGACCGGAAGGTTCGTGACGTTTTCTATATGGTTGAAGAGTGGGTTATGCTTTAGGTTTCGCCTATAAAAGGCGTTATGAGATTTGGGAGGCAAGGGAAGCTGAGTCCGAGGTTTATTGGCCCTTTTGAGATATTGAGGCATATTGGGGAGGTTGCTTATGAGCTTGCCTTACCTCCAAGCTTGGCAGGAGTTCATCCGGTATTTCATGTTTTGATGCTCCGGAGGTATCACGTTGATCCATAATATGTGTTGGATTTCAGTTAAGTCCAGTTAGACAAGGATCTATCATATGTTGAGGAACCAATAGAAATATTGGATAGGCAGATTAGAAAGCAGAGGTTAAAGAATATTGCATCAGTGAAGGTTCAGTGGCGGGGTCAGTTGGTCGAGGAGGCGACCTGGGAGACCGAGCAGGATATGTGCAGCCATTACCCTCATCGTTTCACTACTTTAGGTATGTTTCTATGCTCGTTCGAGGGTGAAAAAATGTTTAAGTGTAGGGGGATGTGATTACCTGGCTGGTCGTCTTAATAATTAACACCCCGATCCCCTATTTACTGCTTTCCCCATGTTTATTCCTGCTATTTTGGTTTTTCAGGAGGTCCGGTTTTAAGTTTCAGAGAGTTTTGGGACATTTAGTCCCTAAGTGAGAGCTTAAGTGTAGGAAAGTTGACTGTAGTTGGAGCAGTGTAAAGACGACCTCAGAATGGAAATCTGATTGTTTCGTTAGCTCCGTTAGGTGATTTTGAGCTTAGGGGCGTGTTCGGATTGTGTTTTAGAGGTCCATAGCTAAGTTAGGCTTGAAATGCCGAAAGTTGATTTTTTTTAAGTTTCCTGTTCGATAGTGAGATTTTGATCCGAGGGTCGGAATTGAATTTTTAGAGTTACAGTAGTTCCATTAGGTTATTTGGGATGTGTGTGCAAAATTTCAGGTCATTCAGATGTGGTTTGGTTGGATTTTTGATTAAAAGTGGAATTCGGAAGATTTTGGAAACTTAAGCTTGAATCCGATGTGTTTGTTTAATTTGATGTCGTTTGAGGTATTATGAAGATTGGTACAAGTTGGAATAAGTTTTTAGGATATGTTTTTGCCTTTGGTTGAGGTTCCGGGGGCCTTGGGTGTGTTTTGGATACTCAACGTATAATTTTAAGTTGTAAAAAAGTTGCAGATTTTGTTCAGTTGTTGCAGAGGAATTTTACCCTTCGCATTCGCGAGTGGACTCTCGCATTCGCGAAGAATCAGTTGAGGAAGGCAAAGATTAAATGTGATGACCCAATGGGTCATCACCTATTTTCTTACTCATTATGTGCTTCCGAGACCTTGAAAACCTCATTTATAGTTGCCTTGTTTTGCGTGCGAAGTACGGATGCGTATCTGGAAAGCTTAAATGTGAAATTGTGTGAAAAATGCTAAGTTTTGATATTAAAATGAATAAATTTGACTGTGGTCAAAATTTTGGATAAACGAACCCGGACCCGAACCCGTGATTTGACGATCCCAAAGGGTCCGTAGGAAAATATGGGACTTGGGCGTATGCTCGTAATCAAATTCCGAGGTCCCAAGCCCGAGAAATAAATTTTTGATTCGTTGAAATTTGGAAGAAATTATGGATTTTGATGCTTAATTCGATGTTTATGTTGTTATTTTGGCAATTTGATCGCATGGTTACGTTCGTAGAATTTTGTTGAGTTAGTGCAAGTGTTTCATTAGGAGCCCCGAGGGCTCGGGAGTGATTCGGAGGTGTTCCGGAGTGGTCTCAAACTTAGGGAAAAAATTGCATATTTTGGCCTCCGCAGTTCCAGGTCCATTTCTTCTTTTTCGTTGAAGTTAATTATAAGTTAGAAATGGTGATAATAGAAATGATAAAATTGAGGTGAGATTGGTTATAGCTGATTCTCCCTTGCCGAGACGTATATACTTGTACTGTTGAGTTCCCTTGCTGGGATAGTATAAATTATGGTTAATCCCTTACCGGGACTGTTGTCATGATCATTGTAAGGTGTATTTGGAACGGGTTGTGCATTGCAACATTCTTATTACTACTTATATATGGATCGGGTTGCACGCCACAACAGATAATATATGGGATTGGGTTGCATGCCGCAATAGATAATATATTGGATCGGGTTGCACGCTGCAATAGCTCTCTCTCTCTCTCTCTATATATATATATATATATATATATATATATATGAATTGGTTTTCACGCCGCAACAGTGTTAATATATAAGGAATCGGGTTGAGTGCGCAACAGTAGTGTTATTGTATTGTTGTAGATGTTGTACTGTTCTTTCATATATCTATTTGGTTCTGCTAGGTTGATATTGTTTCCTCGAAGCATGTATCCCCTCCCTTTTAAACTGCTTATAACCTGTTTATTCTTCCGCCATATATTATATAACTGCACATGTTTCTCTGGAGTCTAGTTCTAGCCTCGTCAGTATCACGCCAGGGTTAGGCCAGAACTTACCATCACATGGAGTCGGTTGTGCTGATACTACACTCTGTGCTCTTTTTCATAGATCCAGGTGTTGGACAGCAGCTGCAGTAGCGCGGGTATTAGCCTTCAGTCCGACGAGACACCGAGGTAGCCTTGCAGGCATATGCAGGCCCGGTGTCTCTTTTATCTTTATTTTAGTCTGTTATCTCATGTATTTCGAGACAAACAGTTATATTTTCTTTCAAACAGTTGTATTTAGTACTCTTAGTAGTTCGTGAGTATGTGACACTAGTTCTTGGGTAGAGGTTTATGTTGATTTTCAGCTTTGTCGTTTGGATTCTTTAATTTAAGACTTACGCTTATTTACTTTACTCCACTATTTTCATGATATTACTAATAATTGTTAAAAGAAGTAAATTGATAAATGATAAAGGTAGTTAAGGGTTGGCTTGCCTTGCTCTCATCAGTGGGCGCCATCACGACCCTCGAGGGTGGAAAAAAATCCGGATCGTGACAAGTTGGTATCAGAGCTCTAGGTTACATAGGTCTCGCAATTCACGGACAAGCTTAGTAGAGTCTGAGGGATCGGTACAGAGACGTCTGTATTTATCCCCCAGAGGTTACAGAGTTAGGAAAAAAATTTCTCATTTGTTCTTTCTTGTGAAATTTCTTTCAAAATGCTACTTTCCACAATAGGCGCCAAAACGCTCACGGTTCATCCAAAACCCAATCCGGGCATATGCCTAAGTTTGAAATCATCATACGAACCTGCTAGAACCTTCAGGTTCCGATTCCGAGGTCGTTTACTCAAAATTCCAATCCTAGTTAATTCTTTCAACTTTAAGATTCTGAAATGAGAATTCTCTCTCCAAATCAACTCTGAACTTCTCGAAATTAAATTTCGACCACACGTACAAGTCATAATACCTGAAATGAAGTTTTTCATGGACTCAAACTATTGAACGACGTGGTAGAGCTCAAAACGTCCGATCAGGTCGTTACATTTCATTATTAGGACAAGTAAATGATATGGGCATCTTATATCATATGCAGTGCCTAAGCATAACTGTTACTGCAATTAGGCAGGTTGGACCAATTTTGGGCGGGTCAAAATGAGTTGTTCAATAATTGTGCAAATCAAATTATCCGCTCAAAAGTAACTTGGTCTAAGATAAGTTGAGTCAAGATGGACTAAAATTTGGGTCATAACCCAACTCATCAACTCTTATCAAGCTTTCCTTAATATGTGTTATTTTCTTATGAATTAAATAATTACTAAATAAGACTTTTTTTTTCTTTTGTTATAGTTATATAACATTTCAAATAGAGTTATTTTGGCAAAGTTACTCATGAATCAATTTCTGCTAAAAATCAGCTCAATTTTAAGTAAAAATAGCACGGGCTAGCTAGCTTTCAGATTGGTCAGTCAAAAATAGCCAGCATTTGTAAAGTCATTGAAGAATATCCACTAATTTGTTGCAACACGGAAAGTTCCAGCATAATATACTGGAGATCGGTGCACCTGTGTATGAACTTCCAGCATATTATGTCGGAACACCAACACGCGGAAAGTTTCAGTATAAGATACTGGAATACTGGAGTTCCAGTATACTTATGTTGCCCCTCCAATATATTATACTAGAGTATTTTTCCGTACTTTGAATAGTGTTTTCGTTCAAATTTATCTTTACATGAAAAGTGACTAAATTTTAATTACTTTTGAAATGTGGCTGTTTTTGAATGACCATTCGTAAATTTGGCTATGTTTTAATTTTCTCCCAATTTAAATGGGTTCAGATGAGTTGGGCCAAATGTGTGAGTCCAATAAATGGGCGGGTCAATAACTAGTCCAACCTTGAATAGGTTGAGCGGGTCATTTGGGGTTGAGCTATGTTTGACAGCCCTAACTTCAATATATACCTCTTGAGATAAATGTTCCAATCATGGCGTACATCCAAGAATGTATATTTTTCTTCCTTGTATGGCTAATTTCAACCATCTTTATTCAAAAGCTATTCAGAACATCTTCTTGCCTCCCTCCAAGCCCAATTGCACTTCCAATCATAGGCCACCTTCATCTTCTTGGTCATTTACCACACCAAGCATTTCACAAGATTTCAAATCAGTATGGACCCTTGATCCACTTAAGACTTGGGTCTGTGCCTTGTGTAGTTGCTTCTTCACTAGAAATGGCGAAAGAGTTCCTCAAAACTCATGAAATCTCATTCGCTAGTCGACCAAAAACAGTTGCTGTAGACTGCTTAGCTTATGATGCAAAAGGCTTCTCTTTTGCACCTTATGGACCTTACACAAAATCCATGAAGAAGCTATGTGTTTCTGAACTTCTTGGTGGTCGAACAATTGATTTGCTTCTTCCAAATAGACGCGATGAAATAAGGCGTTTTATAGCATTACTAACAGAAAAGGCCAAATGTAGTGAGGTTGTGGATGTGGGAGGTGAGCTTTTAAGGTTGACAAATAATGTTGTTTCAAGAATGCTAATGAGCAAAAGATGTTCTGAAAATGAAGATGAAGCTGGGGGTATGAGAAAACTCATTCAAGAGTTTGCTGAACTGACTGGAAAGTTTAATCTATCAGATTTTATGTGGTTTTGTAAGGATCTTGATTTGCAGGGATTTCGAAAACGTGCAATAGATGTCCGCAACAGGTTTGATGAGATGATTGAGAGGATCATAAATGAGCACCAAGTTTCAAGGAGGAAGAGAAATCATGAAGGTGAAGTAGTGAAAGACCTACTTGATATTTTGTTAGATAAACAGGAAGATGAAAGCTTTGAAATACGTTTAAGCAGAGAGAACATCAAAGCCTTTATCATGGTGAGTTTTTCATCTTCATATCTTTTAGTTTCTTTTTTATAGTTCAATCTTTCTACGTGTATCCATGTCCACTCAAAGGCGGAGCTAGACTTTGAATGTTATGGGCTCGGGATTATAATCCTTCTAGGGGTAGTTTGGTTGGAAAAAAATTATCACATGATTAATTATTCCGAGATTAGTTATTCCACATTTTCATAGGGATAAAAAAATACTACAATCTTGGGATAACTAATCTCGAGATTAATTATATTGCAATTTTCTCTCAATTAAACATAGGATAAACTCTTCTTAAATTTAGTCCCAGGATTAATTATTGCTTATCACTCATGCCAAACGAGCCCTTAAGTTACTGAGTTTTAGATTAATTATTTGTACATATTCATTGAATTTCTTAATATAAATACAAGGTTTGTACAAAAGCTATTGGGTTAGGTCGAACCCGCAACCAACACCGTGGCTCCGCCCTGGATGCAGGGCGGAGCTAGAGTGCCAAGAACGGGTTCAGCTGAACCCAATAGCTTTGGTTCGAACTCTGTATTTGTGCTAAAAATTCATTGAATATGTATAATAAGTGTCAAATGGATGAATTAAGCTACAACTAGTCGAGTGAAAATGAATGAATTAATAAATAGAGAAGGATCTCCACATGGTGTTTATTGATTTGGAGAAAGCATACGACAGGGTTCCTAGGGAGGTCTTATGGAGCTTCTTAGAGGTTAAAGGGTCCCGGTTGCCTACATTAGGGTGATTAAAGACATGTATGATGGATCTAAGACTCGGGCTAGCACAGTAGGAGGTGACTCCGAGCATTTTCTAGTTGTTACGGGGTTTCACCAAGGGTCTGCATTCATCCCATTCCTATTTGCGCTGGTGATGGATGCACTAACTCATCATATTCAAGGGGAGGTGCCCTGGTGCATGCTATTTGCTGATGATATAGTTCTAATTGATGAGACACGAGGCGGCGTCAACAAGAGGCTAGAGGTTTGGAGACATGCCCTTGAGTCTAAAGGTTTCAAGTTGAGCAGGACGAAGACGGAATACCTCAAGTGCAAATTTGGTGTCAAGCCGAATGAAGCGAGAGTGGAAGTGAGGCTGGACTCTCAAGTCATTCCCAAGAGGGGTAGTTTCAAGTACCTTGGATCGGTTATTCAGGGGATCGGGGATATCGACGAGGATGTCATAGTGGATGAAATGGAGGTTAGCACCGAGAGTCCTGAGTGACAAAAAAGTGCAACCGTTACTAAAAGGTAAGTTTTATTGAGCAGTGGTTAGGACGACCATGTTGTATGGGACTGAGTGTTGGCCGGTTAAGAACTCACACGTACAAAAGATGAAAGTAGCAGAGATGGGGATCTTGAGGTGGATGTGCGGGCATACAAGGATGGATAAGATTAGGAATGAAGATGTTCGACAGAAGGTGGGTGTGGCCCCCATGGAGGACAAGATGCGACAAGCAAGACTCAGATGGTTCGGGCACAGTCAGAAGAGGAGCAATAATGCACCAATGAGGAGGTGTGAACGACTGGCTGTGGTGGGCACAAGGAGAGGTAGAGGGAAACCTAAGAAGTATTGGGAAGAGGTGATCAGACAGAACTTGGCACGACTTAAGATTACTGAGGACATGGCCCTTGACAGGGAATTATGGAGGTCGAGCATTAAGGTTATAGGTTATGAGGGTATTGTGAATATTTATACAGCGCACTAGAGTGAGACTAGCCAATTAGAAGTTAGTCTTTGGCTGCTTCTGGTCATCTACTGATGGAGGGCTTTATCTGGTGGTTATTATTATGCCATCCATCTATCTCGTATTTCTTATATTGATGTTATTTTATTATGAAGAGCTTTGACACAAAGAAGAAGCTTCAGTTACTCGCCCGTACACACGTTTCCTGTTTCTGTAGGCGTTGTTTGTTTACCGACTCTCTCTCTCTCTCTCTCTCTCTTAAAAATCAAAATTCCTTAATCTACGTCTAGGGTTTTGACTTCGATTGAAAGGTTAACTATTTGAGGCAATGATCAACAAAAACATAGAGAACACTTTGATGTTTTGTGTATTTTTTTTCGTGGTTTCCGTTACTTGCTTAAATAGTTTTTTATTGCTTCTACTTTTTCCAGATCTTCCAGCTTACTCATCAAAAGTCGAAAGAATTTGTTGTCACTAATCATAATTGATTCACTGTAAGTCCAAAATTGCTCCAGAAGGAAGAAAATCGATTTTTTTAGTTTTTTATTCTTAACGCTTATATCTATTTGAACAGGTTTATGCCGTTTTCTGGATCTTGGTTTTTCTATCACTTTCTTGTAAAATTTCTGGTGATTTAGAAGTCAAAAGGATATTGGTACTAAGGGGTTTCGGATTTTTGTATTGATACAGTTTTCTTGATTGTTATTTTTCAGCTTTTGTTTGATTTGGTTTGTTTTTGGTAATCAGTTAAAACCATTTCGTTTTGATTACTAAAAAGCAAAATCCTTTTTTTAAAACTAAAATTCAGCTTTAGTTTTATTTCTAATATGGCCCTTAATATAAAAATCAAGCTTAGTTTTTCTCAAATTTGATACTTATTTTGTTAAAGAGTTA
>MU723271.1:29907-47694 GCA_026770625.1 Nicotiana glauca
AGATGAGGATAACGGCTCCGCATATCAGACTCGGACTCCCAGGTCAATGCCTCAGGGGGCTGACCTCTCCACTGAACACGAATAGAGGGAAAACTCTTGGATCTTAACTGACGAACCTGCCGGTCTAGAATAGCTACCGGCTCCTCCTCATAAGATAAATCCTTGTCCAACTAGACAGTGCTGAAATCTAACACGTGGGATGGATCGCCGTGATACCTCCGAAGCATGGATACATGAAAAACTAGGTGTACGGCTGATAAGCTAGGCGGCAATGTCTGTAAGCCACCTCTCCCACTCGATCAAGAATCTCAAACGGACCAATGAATCTGGGGCTAAGCTTGCCCTTCTTCACAAATCTCATCATGCCCTTCATATGCGACACTCAGAGCAAGACCTGTTGACCAATCATGAAAGCTACATCCCGAACCTTATGATCTGCATAACTCTTTTGCCGCGTTTGAGCTGAACGAAGCCTATCCTGAATTATCTTGACCTTGTCCAAGGCCTCTTGAACCAAATCCGTACCTATCAACCGAGCCTCTCTCTGCTCAAACCACCCAATCGGAGACCGACACCGCCTACCATGAACTGCGCCCCAGAAATGCGAGGTAAACTGCGTACCCCGGTCAAAAATAATAGATACCAGCAAACCATGAAGGCGAACAATCTCCCGGATATAAATCTCAGCTAATCTCTCGGATGAATAGGAGACTGCTACATGAATGAAATGCGCTGACTTGGTCAGCCTATCCAAAATGACCCAAACTGCATCGAACTTCTTTCGAGTTAACGAAAGTCTGGTAAAAAAATCCATAGAAATCCGCTCCCACTTCCACTCGGGAAGCTCAATCCTCTGAAATACACCACCAGGCCTCTGATGCTCGTACTGAACCTGCTGACAATTCAAACAACGAGCCACATATGCTACGATATCTTATTCATTCTATGCCACCAGTAATGCTGCCGCAAATCCTGATACATCCTCGCGGCGAGAATAGAGCACCTGGAATTATGGGCCTTCTCTAAAATCAACTCTCGAAGCCCATCCACATTGGGCACACAAACTTGCCCCTGCAATCTCATAACTCCATCTGTGTCTAAGGTAACCTGCTGGGCACCTCCACACTGCACCGTTTCCCTAAAGATACACAAATGGGGATCATCAAACTGCCGATCACAAATACGCTCCAATAATGAAGAACGAGCGACCGTGCAAGCCAACACACGACTGGGCTCAGAAACGTCCAGTCTCACGAACTGATTGGATAAGGCCTGAACATCTAAAGCAAGCGGCCTCTGACTTAGTGGAATATAAGCAAGACTGCCCATACTAGCTGACTTCCTACTCAAAGCATCGGCCATCACATTGGCCTTCCCTGGATGGTATAAAATGGTGACATCATAATCTTTCAACAACTCCAACCACCCCCTCTGCCTCAAATTAAAATCCTTTTGCTTGAACAAGTACTGAAGACTCTTGTGGTCAGTGAACACCTCACATGCCACGCCATACAAATGGTGCTTCCAAATCTTTAAGGCGTGAACAATAACTGCCAACTCTAAATCATGCACTAGATAGTTCTTCTCATGAATCTTTAATTGCCTCGAAGCATAGGCAATAACCTTGCCATCCTGCATCAACACTGCACCAAGCCCAATACGGGAAGCGTCACAATAGACTGTATAAGGCCCTGATCATGTGGGCAAAACCAACACCGGTACCGTAGTCAGAGCTGTCTTGAGCTTCTTAAAGCTCGCCTCGCACTCATCCGACCATTTGAACTGGGCACCCTTCTGGGTCAATCTAGTCATCAGGGCTGCAATAGATGAAAATCCCTCTACAAACCGTCGATAGTAGCCTACTAACCCCAAGAAACACCGAATCTCCGTAGCTGATGCTGGTCTAGGCCAGTTCTTGACTGCCTTAATCTTCTTCTTCGGGTCTACCTGAATACCCTCTGCAGACACAAAGTGACCCAGAAATGCTACTAAGCTCATCCAGAACTCACACTTAGAGAACTTGGCATATAACTGACTATCCCTTGGAGTTTGAAGAACCACTCTAAGGTGCTGCTCGTGCTCCTCCTGGATGCAGGAGTACACCAAAATATCATCAATAAAGACTATCACGAACATGTCCAAGTATGTCCTGAACACTCGGTTCATCAACTCCATGAATGCTGCTGGGGCATTGGTCAACCCAAATAACATGACCAGGAACTCATAATGCCCATACCGAGTACGAAAAGCTATCTTAGGGACATCGGATGCCCTAATCCTCAACTAATAGTAGCCAGATCTCAAGTCAATCTTGGAAAATACCCTGGCACCCTGAAGCTGGTCGAACAAATCATCAATCCTCGGCAGTGGGTACTTATTCTTAATCGTTACCTTGTTCAACTGCCGGTAATCTATGCACATCCTCATTGATCCGTTCTTCTTCTTGACAAATAACACTGGCGCGCCCAAAGGAGAAACACTAGGTCTGATAAAACCCTTCTCTAGCAAATCCTGCAACTGGTCCTTTAACTCCTTTAGCTCCGGCGGGGCCATACGATATGGCAGGACAGAAATGGGCTGGGTGCCCGGAGCCAAATCAATACAGAAATTAATGTCCCTGTCGGGTGGCATACCCGGCAGGTCCGAGGGGAAAATATCTGGAACTCCCGGACAATAGGCACAGAATCTATAGGAGGAACCTCAGCACTAGAATCACGAACATAGGCCAAATAGGCCAAACACCCCTTCTCGACCATACGTCGAGCCTTCACGTACGAAATGACCCTACGGGTAGAATAACTTGAAGTGCCCCTCCACTCTAAATGAGGCATATCGGGCAACGCTAAGGTCACAGTCTTGGCATGGTAGTCCAAGATGGCGTGATAGGGTGATAACCAGTCCATACCTAAAATGATATTAAAGTCAACCATATCTAAGAGCAACAAGTCTATACGGGTCTCAAGACCCCCAATCACTACAATACACGAATGATGGACTCGTTCAACCATGATAGAGTCACCCACTAGCGTAGACACATATACAGGAATACCCAAAGCATCATTAGGCATGGCCAAGCATGGTGCGAAATAAGATGAAACATATGAATATGTATACCCTGGATCAAATAGTACCGAAGCATCTCGATCACAAACTAGAACCATACCTGTAATGACTACATCTGAAGCCTCAGCCACGGGCCTAGCCTGAAGAGCATAACAACGAGGCTGGCCTCTACTACCCTGAGTTGTATCCCTAGGTCGATCTGCTGCTAGCTGAACTCCGCCTTTGGCAGTTTGAGATCCACCTCTATGACCTCTGCCTCCACCTCTAGTACCTCTACCCCCGCCTCTAGCTGGTCGGGCAGCCTGTGGAACATCTGGTGCCTGAATCATAGGACAGGGACCCTGCTACTGAGAACTACTCGAAGCTCGAGGGCAATACCTAGCAATATGCCTCGTGTCGCCACAAGTAAAACAAGCCCTCAGTGGACGTCCCTAGAAACTCTGAAGCGGCGGTGCACTGATGGGAGCTGACGATGTACTGAATAGCTGCTGACTCAGAATGATGCCCACGGAAACCACGATCACCTGGGGCACCTTGAGAAACCTGGAGGGCCGACTGGAAAGGCCTAGAAGGCTGACCCCTATCATAAGAATCCCTGCCTCTAGATGAGGCACCACTGAATCGACTAGTGTGACGGGGTCTCTTGTCTGCTCTATGACCACCCCCCTGTGGCAGAACCATATTGATCCTCCGGGCCACATTGGCCGCCTCCTGAAAAGTAATACCACTCACCGCCTCTCTAGCCATCTGGAAACGAATAGGCTTGATCAAACCATCAATAAATCTCCCCACCCTCTCCCTCTCAGTGGGGAGTATGACAAGAGCATGGCGTGCTAGATTGATAAACCTGGTCTCATACTGAGTGACCGTCATAGAGCCCTACTGGAGGTGCTCAAATTGCCTCCGATAAGCATCCCTCTAAGTAACGGGGAGAAACTTCTCCAGGAACAACTCTGAAAACTGATCACAAGTCAAAGACGACGACTCTGCTGGTCTGGCTAAACAGAAATCCCTCCAGCAAGTCTTGGCGGATCCAGATAGGCAAAATACAGCAAAATCAACTCCATTGGACTCAACAATGCTCATGTTCCGAAGAACCTCGTGGCAGCTATATAAGAAATCCTGGGGGGCCCCCAGAAGAAGCACCGCTGAATGTAGTAGGGAAGAGCTTGGTGAACCTGTCCAACCTCCACAAAGCATCTGCGGACATAGCCGCGCCATCACCGGTCTGAGCAACTACTCCTGGCCGAACTGCCATAGCTGGCTGAACCTCTGGAACCTGACCCTGGGGAACTACCTGCTACAGAGTATGTGCAGCAGGAGTCTGGGCTCCTCCCCCAGCCTGAGAAGTGGCTGGTGCTACAGGAAGCAATCCTGCTCGGGTGACACTCTCCATGAGGCCCATCAACCGGACCAAAGCGTCCTGAAGAACTGGGGTAGCAATAAACCCCTCTGGCACCTGAGCTGGGCCCACTAGAACTGCTGCGGCTGTAGCTGGAACCTCCTCGTCAATGTCAACCTGAGGCTCCGCCACTGGTGATGCTGCTTGGGGCTGAGCTCTGCCCCTACCTCGGCCTCTAGCACGCCCTCATCCTCTGCCCCTAGCGGGAGCTTCCTGGGGCTCGGACTGTTGATCAATGGATGAGAAAGCGCGTGTCCCCGCCATCTGCGAAAGAATAGAGTAGAAATTCAATTAGCATTGAGAAACAGAACCGCACGACAAGAAAGAACAAATGTGAAACTTTTCCTAACTCTGTAGCCTCTGGGGGATAAGTACAGACGTTTCCGTACCGATCCCTCAGACTCTACTAAGTTTGTCCGTGAGTTGCGAGACCTATGTAACCTAGTGCTCTAATACCAACTTGTCACGACCCGGATTTTCCACCTTCGGGAGTCGTGATGGCGCCTACTATTAGGATCTAGGCAAGCCAACCATTTATTACCTCCTTTAGCAAACATCAACAATTTTATAAAACAAAACATGTAATAATATAACCGGAAGTCTCAAATGTAAATAACTGAAAGAAATGCGGAAGTTCCAATACAAAACTCTACCCAAGATTGGCTTCGCAACACTCACAAACTTCTAAGATTTACTAAATACAATGGACTGAAAGAAATCATAATCGGTTTGTTTTGGTACAAGGATAACAAACTAAAATAAAGATAGAGGAGACTCCAAGCCTGCAAACGTCAGTAAGGCTACCTCGGTATCTCTGGACTGAAGGTCTACTCCCAATCTACTGCTGCTGTCTAAAAGCTACTCCAACACCGTGATCTGTGCAAAAGAGCACAGAAGTGTAGCATCAGCACAACCGACCCAATGTGATGGTAAGTGCCTAGCCTAACCCCGGCGAAGTAGTGACGAGGCTAGACTGGACATCACATAAACCTGTACAGATATATATACGAGTACAACGGGAGATAGCAAGAACATAACAATTTAAACTGGGGAGGGGAGCATGCTTTAGGGGAAAACAGTTAGAAACAAATATAAGGAATAATGGCAAGTACATCTACAATTTAACTTCTAAAAATAATGAATAGAAAAGGAAAATTTCATATTCAAGTCATCTCGTTGCAGGCCTGCAACCTGATCCCATTCCTCAATATCTCGTGGTAGGTGTACCACCCGTTCCCATTTCAATATATATCATATGTGGTAGGCGTACCACTCGCTCCCATCTCAATATATCATGTGTGGTAGGCGTACCACTCGCTCCCATTTCAACATATCATGTGGTAGGCGTACCACCTGATTCCATTTCAATCCAACACAGTATCACAAAGAAAATCCCGGCAAGAGAACAAGATAATATAATGTTTTCCCGGCAAGGGAACAAGAATATCAAATAAACTATCCCGGCAAGGGAGGGTCAGCTATAACCAATCCTATTCAACTTCTTCTTGGCACAATAAATATCAATATTTTGTCGCAACTTTCATAGGATCAACCAAGGGTACACAATTAACAAAATTAAAGCTCACGGTCATGCTAAACACCAATGTATAGTTACTCGTCACCATGCCTATACATCGTACTCGATCAATTAGCAAATAGCAAAACAAGACTCAACTCCTATTCCCTCAAGCTAGGGTTAAACCAAACACTTACCTCAACTTTCATGGCCAAATCCATCCACAACGACCGCTTTCCCTTTCGAATTCGGCTCCAACTCAATCAAATCTAGACAATAAGGACTTTATATTGTCAATATATGCCAAAAAAATCAAACACAATGCCTAAATATATATTCCCAAGCTTTCTTAATAATTTCAGAAAAACAATTTCACAGAAAAATTCATTTCTCGGGTTTGGGACCTCGGATTTTGATTCCAGGCATAACTCCGAGTCCCATATTTTTCTACGGACCTTCCGGGACCGTCAAATTTACTCATTTTAATACCAAAATTTTAGCATTTTTCACAGAATTTCACATACAAACTTTCCGGCTACTTGCCCATACTGTGCATGCAGATCGAGGCAACTAAAAATGAGGTTTTCAAGGCCTCGGGAGCACAGAAAGATAGAGAAAATAGGTGATGACCCTTTTGGGTCGTCACACAAGACCCCCAATCACTACAACATACGAATGATGGACTCGGTCGACTACGATAGAGTCACCCACCGGTGTAGACACATATACAGAAACACCCAATGCATCACTAGGCATGACCAAGCATGGTGCAAAATATGATGAAACATATGAATACGTAGACCCTGGATCAAATAGTACCAAAGCATCTCGATCACAAACCAGAACCGTACCTATGATGCCTGCATCTGAAGCATCAATCTCAGGCCTGGACTGAAGAGCATAACAATAGGGCTGGGCCCTACCACTCTGAACCATATCCCTAGGTCGATCTGCTGCTAGCTGACCTCCACCCCTGGCAGTCTGAGCTCCACCTCTATGACCTCTACCTCTACCTCTAGTACCTCTACCCCTGCCTCTAGCTGGCTAGGCTAGTTGTGGAGCACCTGGTGCCTGAACTAAGGCACGAGAACCCTGGTGTTGAGAAATGCTCAGTTCTCGAGGGCAAAATCTGGCAATATGACCTGTGTCATCACAAGTGTAACAAGCCCTCCGCTGCTGAGTCATCTGTCCCTATCGACCTGAATGGCCTCCACGAAAACTCTAAAGCGGCGGCGCACTGATAGGAGCTGGCAATGCACTGCATGGCTGTTGATCAGAATAATGCCCACGGAAACCACGATCACCTGAGGCACCCTGAGAAACCTAGAGGGCTGACTGGAAAGGCCTGGAAGGCTGACCCCTATCATATGAATCTCTACCCCCAGATGAGGCACCAACTGATTGGATCTCTTGTCTGCTCTATGACCACCCTCTGTGGCAATACCATCTCGATCCTCCGGGACACATTGGCCGCCTCCTGAAAAGTAATATCACTCCCCGCCTCTCTATCCATCTAGAGACGAATAGGCTGGATGAGTCCATCAATAAACCGTCTTACTCTCTCCCTCTCAGTGGGGAGTATGACAGTAGCATGGAGAGCCAACTCAATAAACCTGGTCTCGTACTGGGTAACTGACATGGATCCCTGATGTAGACGCTCGAACTACCTCCGGTAGGCCTCACGCTGTGTGATAGGGAGAAACTTCTCCAAAAACAACACTGAAAATTGATCCAATGTCAAGGCTGGAGACCCTGCTGGTCTAGCTGAACAGAAATCCCTCCACCAAGTCTTGGCGGATCCAGATAGGCAAAATGCAGAAAAATCAACTCCGTTGGACTCAACAATACCCATGTTCCGAAGAACCTCATGGTAGCTATCCAAATAATCCTAAGAATCCTCGATGGGTGCACCGTTGAAAGTAGTAGTGAAGAGCTTGGTGAACCTATCCAATCTCCACAAAGCATCGGCAGACATAGCTGCCCCATCACCTACCTGGGCTACCACACCCGGCTGAGCTGCTCCAACTGGCTGAACTGCTGGAGCCTGACCCTGAGGAGCTACTTGCTCCGAAGTACGAGTAGCAAGAGTATGGGCCCCTCCTCCAACCTGAGAGACAACTGGTGATATAGGAAGTAAATCCACTCGAGTAACACTCTCCATGAGGCCCACCAATTGGACCAAAGCATCCTGAAGAACTGGGGTAGCAATAAAACTCTCTGGGACTTGAGATGGGCCTACCGGAATTGCCGGGGCTAGGGTCGAAACCTCCTCATCAAAGTCGACCTGAGGCTCCGCCACTGGTGCTGCTGCTTGGGGCTAAGCTCTGCCCCTACCTCGGCCTCTAACACGACCTCATCCTTTGCCCCTAGCGGGAGCTTCCTAGGGCTCGGACTGTTGATCAGAAAATGAGGAAGCACGTGTTCTCACCATCTGTGAAAGAACAGAGTAGAAATTCAATTAGTATTGAGAAACCAAATCGCACGACAAGAAAGAACACATGTGAAAATTTTCCTAACACTATAGTCTATGAGGGATAAATACAGATGTCTCCAAACCGATACCTCAGACTCTACTAAGCTTGTCCATGAGTTGTGAGACCTATGTAACCTAGAGCTCTGATACCAACTTGTCACGACCCAAATTTTCCACCCTCGGGAGTCGTGATGGCGCCTACTTGTGGAAGCTAGGCAAGCAAAACTTGAAAGTTCAACAAATCCTCTACCCAAGACTGGTGTCACTGTATTTACGAACTGCTAAGAATACTAAATACAACATCTAAAAGGAAACATAAACTATTTTTCTCGAACATAATGAGATAACAGACTAAAAGAGAGGATAAGGGAGACGTCGGGCCTGCAGACGCCTGCAAGGCTACCTCGGGTCTCGCTGGACTGAAGGCCTGCTCCCGCACTAATGTTGCTGCTTCTCAAAAACTAGATCTATGCAAAATAGCACAGAGTGTAGTATCAGCACAACCGACCCCATGTGCTGGTAAGTGTCTATCCTAACCCCAGCGAAGTAGTGACAAGGCTAGACCAGACTACCACATAAACCTGTGCAGTTTCATATATATACAGTGGAATCGAAATGCAGAACAGATAACCAATATGGGGGGGAAGCATGTTGTGGGGAGTATAAAAATTTCCAAATAAGAGTCGTCTAGTAACAAAGAAAAACAACAAAACTCAATAGTATGTAATGAAACAGAAATCAACAAGTGCACGGCATCACCCTTCGTGCTTTTACTCTCATATTCACCAAGAAATAACATGTGCACGACATCACCCTTTGTTCTTTTACTCTCATTCCTCACATATATCAATAGAATCGGCACGGAATGGTACATCGTGCGGCACAGCATCACCCTTCGTGCTTTAACACTCTTTTCTCATAATAAGCAAAACAGTGCATGACATCACCCTTCATGCTTTAACACTCTTCCTCACCCAAAAAACAATCACAAACAAGGGCAAGGGAATAAATAAATAATGATGGAAACCCCGGCAAGGGAATACAAGCAAACAATTGAAAACCCGGCAAGGGCACAACTTCAATAATCAATAACGTCCCGGAAAGGGAATAAATCATTACCTCTATGTCTTCCTTTCACTTTCATCTCATGGTTCACATTACCACTTGAGCCAATGCTCCAAGGGTTTACTTATCTCATATACCTTCACAATTTACATTTCAACTCGAGCCAATGCTCCACGAAGTTCAAATATTGCAATTTCTTTCACAAGCTCTTTATAACTTATAGGAGTCATTAATTAAGCATGTAAGGCATAACAACATCCCAACTATTCGCAAAATAAGGACTCACGGTCATGCTAGACACCAATGTATAGATACTCGGCACCATGCCTATACATCGTACTCGACAATTAGCAAGTAGAAAATAAGACTCAACTCATATTCCCTCAAGCTAGGGTTAAACCAAACACTTACCTCAAAGCCTTGAGCTCAACTCAAGCCTCAACTATGGCTTTACCCCATGATTCCACCTCTAATCCGCTCGAATCTAGCCACAAATTACTTAATTACTTTAATAAACACTAAATGAATCAATTTGAATACATAAAAATGAATTTCCCAAATTTTCCCCAAAAATTCCAAAATCGCCCCGGGCCCACGTGGTCAAAACTCGAGGTTCAAACCAAAACTCGGTTACCCATTCTCCCACGAACTCAAATATGTAATTTGTTTTGAAATCGGACCTCAAATTGAGGTCCAAATCCCCAATTTTTAGAAAACCTAGGTTCTACCCAAAACCCCCCAATTTCACCCATGTGGAAAACATATTAAATGATGCTAATGATTGAAAGAATTGAGTAAAAATTGACTTACAAGTGATGTGGAATGAACTTGTTCTTGAAAAATTGCCCAAAGGAGTTGTGTTTTGAAAATGGGATGAAAAGTGTCTTAAAATCGACTAAGTATAAAAAAAAAATATAGGTTGCAGATGTCACAATTGCGAAATTGCGAACCCCAACCAATTTATGGGAATTACGAACTCTGCTTCGCATTTGCGAAGCCAGGCCTTACAGGAGACCTTCGCATTTGCGAACTTGGTCTCGCATTTGCGAACCTCTGACTTCGCATTTGCAATCCTAGGCAGGCCTGGGCTGGTTTCGCATTTGCGAAGCCTGTAGGCCTGTTCACACCAGATTTTTTAAAGTTTAAAAATGCACTCTGATGCCTATCCAAAACTCACCCGAGCCCTCGGGGCTCCAAACCAAATATGCACACAATCTCAAAAACATCCTACGGGCATATTCGTGCGATCAAATTTCCAAAATAACATCATATACATCGAATTAAACCTAAAAATTCATAATTTCTTCCAAGTTTTCATAAAACATCAAATTTCCATTTTAAGTCCGAAACACGTCAATGACGCCCGTTTTCAACCAAATTTTACAGAAAGTACTTAAACCATATATCAGACCTGTACCGGGCCCGGAACCAAAATACAGGCCTGATACCACAGTCTTTTAATCAAATTTCATTTCCAATTTCCTTAATAATTTTAGAAAAATAATTTTACTCAAAAATTTATTTCTCGGGCTTGGAACCTCGGAATTCGATTCCGGGCATATGTCCGAGTCCCATATTTTTCTACGGACCCTCCGGGATCGTCAAATTATGGGTCCGGGTCCGTTTATCCAAAATGTTGACCAAAGTCAAACTTATTCATTTTAATACCAAACTTTAGCATATTTCACAGAATTTCACATTTAGGCTTTCCGGCTACACATCCGGACTATGCATGCAATTCGAGGTGACAAAAAAATGAGATTTTTAAGGCCTCGAAAGCACAGAGTGAATAAGAAAAATAGGTGATGATCCTTTGGGTCGTCACAATATATAGCATAGTGTATTATATAATACACTATACTATATACTTAGTATATATAATAGACTATACTATATCTACATATATATACTATACACTTAGTGTATATAATATACTATACTATATATATATAGTATAGTGTATTATATAATAGACTATACTATATCTACATACATATAGTATACTGTATATATAATAGACTATATTATATCTACATATATATGCTATACACTTAGTATATATAATAGAGTATACTATATATATAATATACTATACTACGAAGCATGCGTGCGTGTGATGACCCGACCCATCGTCTCATGGGTTACCACTCCATTTCCCCATTTTCTATTTCTTTATGCTTCATTATAAGAGTGTTGTGTGAACAAGTTGATTTGGATTGGTTTTAGAAGGAAATGAGACACTTAGTCTCTTTAAGGAAGGCTTATTTTGGAAAAGTCAACCAGATGTTGACTTATGTGTTAGAGGGCTCGGTTATGGATTCCGATGATTCGGTTAGCTTTGGGGGATGATTTTTGATTTAGGGGTGCGATTGGAAGTGATTTTGGAAGTCCGGTGTAGAATTAGGCTTGAATTGGCGAAGTTAGTATTTGGCGAATTCCAGTTGATAGGTGAGATTTTGATCCGAGGGTCGGAATAGAATTCCAAGAGTTTTTATAGCTTTGTTAGGTGATTTGGGATGAGTGTGCAAAATTTCAGGTCATTCGGAGGTGTTTTGGTCAGGTTTTTTATCAAATGCGTGTTTCAAAAGTTTTAGAAGAACTTAGGCTTGAATCCGATGTAATTTGATGGTTTTGGTGTTTATGGAGGTGTTTTGATGATTGGAGCAAGTTTAAATGATGTTTTAGGATTGGTTGGCACTTTTGGTTGAGGTCCCGGGGGGTCTCGGGGTGATTTTGGATGGCCATCGGGATGAATTGTGGATTTTTTTTATTGCTGAGATTTGCTGGTTCTGGTATTTCCGCTTCTGCGGAAAAGGGACCGCAGATGCGGTCCCGTAGATGTGAAAAGGGGGCCGCTGGTATGAGAGGTGCTAGGGATCCTGAGTTCCGCAAATGCGGTAAAGGCTTCGCAGAAGCGGGCGTTGGTCGTAGAGGAGTTTCCGCAAAAACAGATGGTTGACCGCAGAAGAGGTGCCCGCAGAAGCGGATTTGAACTGCAGAAGCGGTCCTGGACAACAGTGAAAGCTTCGCAGAAGCGGAGGAAATTTCGTAGAAGCGGAAACCGCAGATGCGGTGTAGTGATCGCGGATCCGAAAAGGACTGGACAGAAAAGGGTATTAAGGTTTCATTTTGTTCCGCGAGCTAAGGATTTTTCCCTCCATTTTTGAGCACCTTGAGAGCTATTTGGGAGAAATTGAAGAGGGATTCGAAGAGGATTAATTGGAGGTAAGTTCTTTGAACTAAAAACGTGATTATTATGTGAAATTAACCTTGGAATTCCGGGAAACTTGGCTAAAATGGGAAGAAACTAGGGCTTGAGTTTTGATATTTCAAATTGGGATTTGAGGGGTCATTTGGACTCCGATTTTGGTGTTCTTTATATGCATAGAATCGTGAAAAGATAAGGAACCCGTTGGTGTAAGAATTCTAAGTTTCGAGAAGTGGGCCCGGGGCTCGAGTTTTGCTAATTTTGATATTTTTGCTATTTTCGATTGTTTTCGATTGGGTATTGTCCCATTGGCATATTGTGATGTAGTTGCTCTGATTTTGGATAGATTCGATGTGCGTGGAGGCCGGTTTGAGGGGCAAAGGTGTCGCGAGCTAGAGAATTCGCCAGTTCAAGGTAAGTAATAACTGTAAATGATATTTTGAGGGTTTGAAACCCCATAGTTGCACATCGTAGTGCTATATTGAGGTGACTTGCATGCCGGATAACGAGCGTGTGGTAGAGCACCATTAGGGATTGTGACTTAGTCCGTCCCGATTGATGAATTTAATGGGCATTTGACTGAAATTCACTTGATATCGTCATAATTTGGGTTGATTGCCATATGTGGGCTTCGTGCCAACTATTTGAACCCTTCGGGGGTTATTGTTGATATTTCCTCACTGTTTTGATTTTATACTTGAACTCAGTCATGTATTTTTCACTGTTTTTAAGACTCAACCAATTTTATTTTGCTTTAACACTTGAAATGATATTTGGGCTGAGCATCATGTTTAACTGTTGCCCTAGTGGCTTATGTGATTTGACTGGGTAAGGTCGAGGGCCTGTATTGCGAGGATACTTTTGGATCGGGCTGCATGCCGCATGTCACGACCCGGATTTCCCACCATCGGGAGTCGTGATGGCGCATACTATCGGAGCTAGGCAAGACAAGCATTTAGACATTTTTTGATAACATCCCAACAGTAATAACAATAATAAACCTTTAAATAGAAGCGGAAGTCTTTTATAACATAAATAACTGGAAATTCAAAATACGGAAGTTAATATTTCTCTACCCAAGACTGGAGTCGCTACCTCATGAACCACTAAAGAGTGCTACAAACAAGTCTGAATAGAAAATACATAATATCTGTCTCGGTACAA
The DNA here is from genome assembly GCA_026770625.1 of Nicotiana glauca. NCBI lineage: Eukaryota > Viridiplantae > Streptophyta > Magnoliopsida > Solanales > Solanaceae > Nicotiana > Nicotiana glauca. The sequence goes on from MU723271.1 coordinate 43,799, forward strand.
TGAAAACAAACTGAAAATATGGAAAAGGGACTTCGGCCTGCGAACGCCAGCTAGGCTACCTCGTAAGTCCCTGGACTGAAGTCAGCTCCCGATCAGTATACTACTGCTGTGGTCAAAAATCTGCTCCGGCACCGTGATCTGTATAAAAAGCACAAAAGTGTAGCATCAACACAACCGACCCCATGTGCTGGTAAGTGCCTGGCCAAACCCCGGTGAAGTAGTGACGAGGCTAGACAGGACTACCAAATCAACCTGTACAGTTCAATATATATATATATGCAATAAAGGAAAGAATACCGAAATTAAATAGTTAAAAAGGGAGGGAAGCATGCTATGGGGAAGTACAATCCGGATATAAAGTCATCAACTTAAGTAAGGAACAGGGCAATAACAATAATTAACAAAAGTAGGGGAATCAACAGTTGCACGACATCAACCTTCGTGCTTTTACTCTCATTCTCACCAAAAAAATCAAATAGAATGCACGGCATCACCCTTCGTGCTTTCCCTCACATAACTCTCATTTCATGGCCCGGAATGACCCTTCATGCAATTATAGTCAAATCAGAGCACGGAATGTCCCTTCGTGCATAAATAATCAAAACATGGCACGGAATGACCCTTCGTGCAAATATAATCAAACATGGCACGGAATGACCCTTCGTGCAAATGTAATCAAACATGGCATGGAATGACGCTTTGTTCATAATCACTCTTCCTCACCCAAACAACAATCACAACAAAACGGGCGAGGGAAATAAGCAAATAGTAAGAAACGTCCCGCCAAGGAAAAACACAATTAAACAGCTAAATCCCGGCAAGGGAGCAACAATAACAACTTTCACATCCCGGCAAAGGAGATAATCACTATACTCAAACCATCCCGGTAAGGGATTTAATCATATCTTATTCCATTTCTTTCATTTCTCACTCAATAGTATTTTTATCGCTCGAGCCAACGCTCCAAAGAATTCACAATTCATAATTAATCCTCATACTCTTCACATTATGTAGAATTCATCAATTAGCATGGAAGAGTCCCAAATAAATATTAGAATAAATACAAACAAGGACCCACGGTCATGCTAGACACCGGTGTATAGATACTCGTCACCATGCCTATACACTGTACTCGATCATTTAGCAATTAGCAATTAATAACACTCAAATCCTATTCCCTCGAGCCAAAGTTAGATCAAACACTTACCTCATATGCTCCAAAAATCCACTCAAGCCTCTAGTATAGCTTTACCTCTCGAATTCACCACAAAACCGCTCGAATCTAGTCACAAATTACTTGAATGTATCAACAAATGCTAATTAAATCAATTTGAATGCATGAAAATGAATTTCCCAAAGTTTTACTCAAAAATTCCCAAAACTCCCCCGGGCCCACGTGGTCAAAACCTGAGGTTCGAACCAAAACCCGGTTACATATTCCCCCACGAGTTCATATCTATGATTTGTTTTGAAATCGGACCTCAAATTGAGGTCCAAATCCCCAATATTAAGAAAACCTAGGTTCTACCCAAAATCCCCATTTTCACCCATGAAAAACCTTGATTTTAAGATGAAAACATGATAAATGATGTTAAAGATTGAAGAAATTAAGTGAAAATCAACTTACAAATGGATTGGAGAAGGAAGGGTTCTTGAAAAATCGCCAATGGGTGTTTGGGTTTGAGAAATATGAAAAATGAGGCTTAAAATCATCTAAGTATGAAAATTGCAAGTTGCAAATGTGGGAAATGCGAACTGGGGTTCGCAATTCCAAATATGGGAATTGCGAAGTTGAGTTCGCATTTGTGAACTCTGAAGGATACTGGAAAGTTCGCATTTGCGAAAAATAGGTCGCAATTGCGAAGGCTCACTATCGCGTTTGCGGACAGTTTTTCGCATTTGCGAAGACTGGGCTCATAGGCGGGCATCGCATTTGCGATGAATTTCTTCGCATTTGCGAAGAATGCTGCCCAAGTGAAGGATCGCATTTGCGATAAGAAGCTCGCAATTGCGAGTTCACGTTTGCAAAAGCTGGCTTCGCAAATGCGAAGCCTGCAGAACTGAAAGATACCAGATTTTTAAAAATGAAAAAATGCAATCCGATGCCTATCCAAAACTCACCCGAGCCCTCGGGGCTCCAAACCAAATATGTACACAACCTCAAAAACATCCTACGGACTTACTCGTGCGATCAAATCGCCAAAATAACATCGTTTACATAGAATCAAGCCACAAAACACATGATTTCCAATCAACTTTCATAAAATTTTAAATTTGGAACTTATAGTCCGAAACACGTCAAACAACGTCCGTTTTCAACCAAACTTTACAGATAGCGCTTAAACAACATATACGACCTGTACCGGGCGTCGAAACCAAAATACGAGCCCGATACCATCACTTTTTTATCAAATTTCATTTTTTATTTTCCTTAAACATTTTGAGAAAATAATTTCATGGAAAAATTCATTCCTCGGGCCTGGGACCTCGGAATTCAATTCCGGGCATACGCCCAAGTCCCATATTTTTCTACGGACCCTCCGGGACCGTCAAATCACGGGTCCGGATCCGTTTACCAAAAATATTGACCGAAGTCGACTTTAACCATATTAATATCAAAATTTATCATTTTTCACACATAATTCATATTTAAGCCTTCCGGCTACACACCCGATCTGTGCACGTAAATTGAGGCAATTAAAAGTGAGGTTTTCAATGCCTCGGAAGCACAAAACGAATAAGGAAATAGGTGATGACCCCTTGGGTCGTCAGATACTCCACCTCTAAAACAACCGTACGTCCTCGAACGGACAAAAGAAAGAAGTACCTGAGTCAGGAAATAGATGAGGATAGCGGCTCTGCATATCAGACTCGGACTCCCAGGTCGATGCCTCAGGAGGCTAACCTCTCCACTGGACACGCACTGAAGGAAAACTCTTCGACCTCAACTGTCGAACCTGTCGGTCTAGAATAGCTACCGGCTCCTCCTCGCAAGACAGATCCTTGTCCAACTGGACAGTGCTTAAATCTAACACGTGGGCTGGATCGTCGTGATACCTCCAAAGCATGGACACATGAAACACTGGATGCACAACTGACAAGCTGGGTGGCAAGGCAAGTCTATAAGCCACCTCTCCCACATGATTTAAAACCTCAAATGGGCCAATGAACCTAGGGCTAAGCTTGCCCTTCTTCCCAAATCTCATCATGCCCTTCATAGGCGACACTCGGAGCAAGACCCGCTCACCAGCAATGAAAGCTACATCTCAAACCTTACGATCCGCATTACTCTTTTGCCGCGACTGAGCCGAACGAAGCCTGTCCTGAATGATCTTGACCTTATCCAAGGCCTCCTGAACTAAATCTGTACCCAATAACCGAGCCTCTCCCGGCTCAGACCATCCGACTGGAGACCGACATCGCCTACCATACAACGCCTCATATGGAGCCATCTGAATGCTGGACTGGTAGTTTTTGTTGTAGGCGAACTCTGCTAAAGGCAGAAACTGGTCCCACGAGCCTCCAAAATCAATGACACAGGCTCCGAGCATATCCTCCAATATCTGAATAGTCCTCTCGGACTGGTCGTCCGTCTGAGGATGGAACGCTGTGCTCAACTGAACCTGGGTGCCCAACTCCTGCTGAACTTCTCTCCAGAAGCGCGAGGTAAACTGCGTACCTCGGTCCAAAATGATAGATGTCGGCACCCCATGAAGGCGAACAATCTCCTGGATGTAGATCTCAGCTAACCTCTCCGATGAATAGGTGGCTGCAACAGGAATAAAATGTGTTGACTTGGTCAGCCTATCAACAATGACCCAAATAGCATCAAACTTCTTCCGAGTCATCGAAAGTCCAGTAACGAAATCCATGGTAATCCTCTCCCACTTCCACTC
>MU723271.1:48319-89261 GCA_026770625.1 Nicotiana glauca
AACTCCTTCTGCTTGAACAAGTATTGCAGACTCTTGTGATCAGTGTACAACTTACATGTCACACCATATAAATAGTGCCTCCAAATCTTCAAAGCATGAACAATGGCTGCCAATTCTAGATCATGAACCGGATAATTCTTCTCGTGGATCTTCAATTGCCTCGAAGCATAAGCAATGACTCTTCCATCCTGCATCAATATCGCACCAAGACCAATACGGGAAGCATCATAATAAACTGTATAAGGCCCTGAGCTTGTAGGCAAAACTAATACCGGTGTCGAAGTCAGAGCTGTCTTGAGCTTCTGAAAGATCGCCTCACACTCGCCTGACCACCTGAACTGGGCACCCTTCTGGGTCAACTTGGTCATCGGGGCTGCTATAGATGAAAACCCCTACACGAACCGATGGTAATAACCTGCTAATCCCAAGAAAATCCAAATCTCAGTCGCTGAAGCTGGTCGAGGCCAATTCTTGACTGCCTTAATCTTCTTCGGGTCCACCTGAATACCTTCTGCTGATACGACATGACCCAGAAATGCAACGGAACTCAACCAGAACTCGCACTTCGAGAACTTAGCATACAACTGACTATCCTTCAAAGTCTAAAGGACCACTCTGAGGTGCTACTCGTGCTCCTCCTGGCTGCGGGGGTACACCAGAATATCATCAATAAAGACTATCACAAACAAGTCTAGATAAGGCCGAAACACTTGGTTTATCAACTCCATAAATGCTGGTGGGGCATTGGTCAACCCGAATGACATGACCAAAAACTCATAATGCCCATATCGAGTGCGAAATGCTGTCTTAGGGACATCAGACGCCCTAATGCTCAGCTGATGGTAGCCAGATCTCAAGTCTATCTTTGAAAACACCTTTGCACCCTGAAGCTGGTCAAACAAATCATCAATCCTCGGCAGTGGATACTTGTTCTTTATAGTCACCTTGTTCAACTGCCGGTAATCAATGCACATCCTCATCGATCCATCCTTCTTCTTCACAAATAACACCGGCGCACCCCAAGGAGAAATGCTAGGCCTGATAAAACCTTTCTCTAGCAAATCTTGAAACTGTTCCTTTAACTCCTTCAACTCTGGCGGGGCCATGCGATACGACGGAATAGAAATGGGTTGCGTTCCTGGGGCCAGATCAATACAGAAATAAATATCCCTGTCGGGCGGCATACCCAGCAGGCCTGAAGGAAAAACCTCGGGGAACTCCCGAACAATAGGAACAGAGTCAATAGAAGGAACCTCTATGCTGGGATCGTGAACATACGCCAAATAAGCTAAACACCCCTTCTCGACCATACGTCGAGCCTTTACATATGAAATAACACTGCAGGTGGCATGACTGGGGGTGCCTCTCCACTCCAATCGGGGCATGTCTGGTAAAGCCAAGGTCACGGTCTTGGCGTGACAATCCAAGATAGCATGATACGGGGACAACTAATCCATCCCTAATATAATTTCGAAATCCACCATGTCTAAAAGCAATAAATCAACACGGGTCTCAAGACCCTCAAATACTACCACACAGGAACGATGAACTCGGTCGACCACTATAGATCACCCACCGGTGAAGATACATAAACAGGGATACGCAAAGCATTACTAGGCATAGCCAGGTAGGGTGCAAAATAAGACGACACATATGAATACGTAGACCCAGGGTCAAATAGCACTGAAGCATCCCTATCACAAACCAGAATAGTACCTGTAATAACAGCATCTGAAGATTCAGCCTCTAGCCTGGCTGGCAAAGCATAACACCGGGGCTAGGCCCCACCTCCCTGAACCATGTCTCTAGGACGATCGGCTACTGGCTGACCTCTACCTCTGCCGGTCCGAGCTCCACCTCTACGGTCTCTACCTCCACCTCTATGATCCCTACCCTCACCTCTAGCTGGCTGGGCGAGTTGTGAATCGCCTGATGCCTGAATCATGGGGCAGGGACCCTGCTACTGAGAGTTGCTCGAGGCTCGAGGGCAAAACCTGACAATGTGACCGGGGTCACCACAACCATAACAAGCCATCGGCTGCTGCGACTGCTGGCCCTGTCAACCTGAATGTCCTCCCCGGAAGCTCTAAAGTGGAGGTGCACTGATGGGCTGCTGATCAGAATAATGCTGCTGAGAACCACCACCTCCTGGAGTACCATAAGAAACCTGGAGCGCTGACTGAAAGGGTCTCGGTAAATAACCTCTACCATATGAATCCCTGCCTCCAGATAAGGTATCACTGAATCTACCAGAATGACGAGGCCTCTTATCCGACACATGACCACCTCCTCGTGCAAGGGCCATCTCAACTCGGCAGGCCTTATTGGCCGCCTTCTGAAAGGAAATCTCACTACCAGCTCTCATGGCCATCTGGAGATGGATCGGCTGAATCAATCCATCAATAAACTACCGCATCCTCTCTCGCTCTATAGGGAGTATAACGATAGCATGGCGTGCCAAGTCAATAAACCGAGTCTCATACTGTGTAACTGTCATGGAGCCCTGCTGGAGGCACTCAAACTGCCTGCGAAGTGCCTCTCGCTGAGTGACTGGGAGAAACTTCTCCAAAAACAACTCCGCGAACTGATCCCATGTCAATGCTGGAGACCCTGCTGGTCTAGACAAACAATAACATGTACACAACCTCAAAAACATCCTACGGACTTACTCGTGCGATCAAATCGCCAAAATAACATCGTTTACATATAATCAAGCCTCAAAATATATGATTTCCAATCAACTTTCATAAACTTTCAAATTTGGAACTTATAGTCCGAAACACGCCAAACGACGTCCGTTTTCAACCAAACTTTACAGATAGTGCTTAAACAACATATACGACCTGTACCGGGCGTCGGAACCAAAATATGAGCCTGATACCATCACTTTTTGATCAAATTTTATTTTTTATTTTCTTTAAACATTTTCAGAAAACAATTTCATGGAAAAATTCATTCCTCGGGCCTGGGACCTCGGAATTCAATTCCGGGCATATGCCCAAGTCCCATTATTTTCTACGGACCCTTTGGGACCGTCAAATCCTGGGTCCGGGTCCGTTTACCAAAAATGTTAACCGAAGTCAACTTTAACCATATTAATATCAAAATTCATCATTTTTCACACAGATTTCATATTTAATCCTTCCGGCTACATGCCCGGTCTGCACACGCAAATCGAGGCAAGTAAAAGTGAGGTTTTTAAGGCCTCAGAAGCATGTAACGAATGAGGAAACAGGTGATGACCCCTTGGGTCGTCACACCACAGTAGTGTTATACTGATAATGATATGAGGTCGAGGGCCTAAACTTGATGCCACGATATGGCTTGATATTGCGCTTGGGTCGTAAGGGGCCCCTCCCGGAGTCTGCACACCTCGGTGAGCATCGTCCACGATAAATGGATTGGGCTGCACGCCGCAGCGATATGTGGAGCGGGCTGCACGCAGCAGCGGTACCATACTATTTGATGTGTTTGCATTATCTTATTTGTCTGCTATTATCTGTTATTTTGTGCTACTTCTTGCAATATAGACCTGATACTCTGGCATTCCTTGATAACTGAGTGTTGTGCCCGCGGGGCGGAAATTCTGTGCTTATCTGCACTATTTTTTTTGCATTCATTTGTGTAACCGCTGAAAAAGGACATTTCAAAAGAGGCTTAAACTGAGTTAAGATATTTTTCTAAAGAGTTTATAGCTTCACCGTTTTCTAAAAAGGGTTTACACAGCTTCTATATAGCATGATGATTTGCCATACATGATTTCTTACCGCTCAGTTGTTATTTACCTTTATTACTCACTGAGTTGGAATACTCACTTTACTCCCTGCACCTCGTATGCAGATGCATGTATCTATTCACCCGGTAGTGGGTTTTGGCCAATCAGAGGCGGAGTTATATGAGTTAAGGAGAACCATTCTCCTCTCTTTTGTTCATTATTCCAGTTTTGTATACTTTAGACCTTGTAGTGGATTTACATTCTGATAGATGCTCGTGACTTGTGACAACCCAATTAGGGTTGTGTTGGGTTGTATTTCCGTTAATTAATATTTTTAAGTTATATTTAATCTGTTTATTTATGTTTAACTATTTTTGAAAAGACGAATTGGGTTTAGTGGGCTGGTCTTGTCCCCACGAGAGGCGCCATCACGACCGGGTCCGGGTTTGGATCTTGACAGTGCGTGTATATATATATATATACACTTAGTATATATAATAGACTATAATATATCTACATATATATACTATACACTTAGTATATATAATATACTATACTATATATATAGTATAGTGTATTATATAATACACTATACTATACACTTAGTATATATAATACACTTAGTATATAATAGACTATATTATATCTACATAATTTTAAATTGTATTGATACACTTGTGAATTGATTCATCGACTTATAACCTAATCAGATGCATCATTGAATATTTAAAACAAAACGACTCGACTTATATCAATTAATCTGTTATAATTGATTTATCGACTTATAACCTATTATAATCTATTAAAAGTAATTACCTAGTAAATATAATTTTTTAAAGGTTATGCTTATAGTTTTTAATTAGTTATAATAATTGTAGTTAAATAAAATAAATATTTATATCTAATAATTTTTTTTATAGTTTATAATATTTAAAAACCAAAATAGAAAGGAAAAAAGTTATTCAATTTTTTGTTTTGAAATAACGACTAACTTTGGTTGCTATTTTGGTCAAACAGTCAAAAATAGCGACCAATATTGGTGGCTATTTTGGTCGAACAGTCAAAACTTAATTAGCTACCAAAATAGCGACCAACGTTGGTCGCTTTTTTGTAAATTCAGACTCAAAAACGGGTTTTCCCCTCTCATTCTCTTACTTTCCTCCCAAAATTTCCCCAAATTCTCCCTCAACACATTCCCCTCCCCTTCTCTATTTCCCTCACACAAACCAATCCCCCCACCCCGCGTCACCACTGTGACCGCCCGAGCCACAGTTGCCGCTGCCCCTTTCTCTCCTTCTCCACCTAAAAAAACCTAGGTTTGAATTATAACATTGAATCTTTGTTATTTTTAGTTTTTGTTTCAATTATTTCAATATTGTAGTTCAAGGATGTGAATTAATGTTTAAATACTTTGAACATCATTTTTATTTAGGATTAGGATTTAGGTCTTGTTATAAGTTAGCTTTGTTAATTTATTTTATTAACTAATTAGTTTATCTAGTGTTGAATTTAGTTTAGTTAGATTCAAATTATACTTTGTATTGTCTTGATAGTTTAGTTAGAATCTAGGGTTTAGTTTATGTATTGAAATTTTAGTTTATAAATTAAAGTTTTATGATATGAATTGAACTTTTGTGGATATTTGTCGACCCTTTAGGATATGAATTGAAATTTTTGTGTATGAATTGAACTTTTAAGAAATGAATTGGGCCTTTAGGATATGAATTGGACTTTTAGTTTATATTTTGAAATTTTAGTATATAACTTGAAATTTTAGGATATAAATTGAACTTTTGTGGATATGAGTTGCATCTTTACGATATGAATTGGACCTTTAGGATATGAATTGGACTTTTAGATTATGTATTGGAATTTTAGTTTATAAATTGAAATTTTAGGATATGAATTGAACTTTTATGGATATGAGTTGAACCTTTAGGATATGAATTGAATCTTTAGGATATGAATTGAAAATTTTGGATTATGTATTGGAATTTTAGGATATGAATTGAATTTTTGTGGATATAAATTAACCTTTAGGATATGAATTGAACCTTTAGGATATGAATTGGACTTTTAATTTATGTATTGGAATTTTTGTTTATAAATTAAAATTTTAGGATATGAATTGAATTTTTGGGGATATGAGTTGCATCTTTAGGATATGAATGTCACGACCCAAAATCCATTAAGGGCCGTGGTGGCGCCGGTACCCCGCTGTCAGGCAAGCCATCCAAAATACTTAATTACATTTCAATTTTTGTATTGTCTAAAATTATTTTTCTTTATACATTAAATAATGAATAATAAAATTTACAGAAATAACCGCGTAGTCTTTAACAAAAACTTAACATTTAATATTCCAAAAAAATCCTCCCAAAACCCGGTGTCATGAGTGCATGAGCAATTTCTAAAAAATAATGTAATATAACAATCGACCGGAATAAAATATTGGACAAAAATAAATATAGAAAATTGAAAGAGACTCCGCTGGCTGCGGGTCACCTCGAGAAGTGAAGTTCACCTAAGTCTCCGTATCAACCGTGCTGATACGCCCAGTAGACCACTAGAGATACATATGCATGTGCAATAAAAATGCACAGAAGTGTAGTATGAGTACAAAAATAACGTGTATACAATGAGTATCCCGTCTAATCTCGAAGAAGTAGAGACGAGATGATCAACTTTGACACTTACTAATGGTCCAATAATGATTTATCCATAATATATTAAACCGTGGATTTTTATAAACATGCTTATAATTCAATGGGTTGAAATAAATAAATAATTCTTTCTTTTATAGAAAATCATTCTTTTTCATCATTTATACACATATTCTTAAGCCAGAAGAGGCAGCAACAACTTCAATAAGTTTCAAGGCTAGTAATACAAGCATGCGCAAATCATGCCGAAGTCAACGGCCCGCTCCAGCAGAAATGTAAATTGTGCACTACCGAGGGTCGAACAGTGCGAACCATAGATGCATCTATTTAATCTGCCAAGGCGTTCGGCTCGCTCCAAAAATAAGCACATAGAGACATTCAATCAAGAAGTCAACATGGAGAAATTATTCAAAGAAAAGCTAATTCTCTTTTAACAATTTAAGAAAATAAGGTTTAGATCTTTTTAGAAATTCATTTACTATTTCGATGTGATTTTAGCAATTCGACTATCTATGAGATTACAAATATTCCAAGTATAGTATGATTTTGGGTCCTAAACTACCCGGACAATAGCATAATAGTAGCTACGCACGGACTCTCGTCACCCCGTGCGTACGTAGCCCCCACAAATAGGAGTACATAACCAATTAACTCACCTATGGGGACAATTCACTCTTACAAGGTTAGAAAGGAGATTCACCTCGTTCCGAAGATCCATAACCGGCATTCCACGCCTTTCCGAAGACTCGAATCGATGCACAATGCTCCAAAACTAGCCAATAATTATGTAAACCCATTAATATATGCTAAGGTACTCATTATAATCCAATTTATAACAATTCGTGACCCCGATCGCAAAGTTAACAAAAATCCCTTCGGGCCCACGTGCCCGAAATTCGAAATTTTTCGAAGATAAAGATTACCCATAGCCTCACGAACTCAAATATATGATTTTCTCTAAATTCCATATCCAAAATCGTGGTCAAATTCCAAGAATACTAATTTTCTAGGTTTTCCCTCAAACCCCAAGTTTTCTATAATTTTCCAAGTCTAAATCCTTATATAAACCTTGTATATATTCAAAACTAGTAGAAATCACTTACCTCATGCTTGGTGATGAAAATGGCACTCCAAAGTTGCTCCAAAATTGGCTCCCATGGAAGAAATGAAGTGAAAATGAGCCAAACATCGATTTTTAAAGAAATCTCTCTGCCTCCAGCAGTTTTCGCTTCTGCGGAAAAATTTCCGCTTCTGCGAAACATTTCCGCATCTGTGGAAAATTTTTGCTTCTGCGGTTATGATAGCAACTAGCTCTTTCTCGACACGGAAATGAGCATAACTTCCTCATACGATGTCCAAATTCGACGATTATTTTTGCTATGGCTCCGCAATTACGATACGGATCTAATGGTTCAATAAAAACTTAATTTGGAGCTCATTTCCATAATATGGTACCCCTTTATGTCCAAAGAAACGGCGTTGAAACATCATATAAGAGCGTGATTACAACCCGAAACACACCCGAGGCCCCGGGACCCCGACCAATCACACCAACCAGTCCCAAAACACATTATGGACTTGCTAGAGGCCTCAAATCACATCAAACAATGCTACAGTCATGAATTACCTCCAATCCAAGCTTTATGAACTTTAGAACTTCCAACTTCTACTTTCGATGCTTAAACCTGTCAAATCACGTCCGATTGACCTCAAATTTGCACACAGGTCATATTTGACATTACAAACCTACTCCAGCTTTCGGAATCAGATTCCGACCCCGATATCAAAAAGTCCGCTTCTGGTCAAACTTCTTAAAAACCTTCAAATTTCTATCTTTAGCCAAATGGCTCCAAAATGACCTACAAATCTCGAAATTCACTTGTGATCGCGCTCCCAACTCCAGAATCACCATACGGAGCTGCTCCCAGACTCGGAATCCCAAACAGACATCGATAACACTGAAATGCATTTCAAGCTTAACTTATGAAATTTCTTTCAAAATGCTTCTTTCCACAATAGGCGCCAAAACAATCCTGGGTCATCCAAAACCCGATCCGGGCATATGACCAAGTCCGAAATCATCATACAAAGTGCTGGAACCTTTAGATCCTGATTCCAAGGTTGTTTACTCAAAAATCCAATTTTAGTTAATTCTTTCAACTTTAAGCTTCCAAAATGGGAATTCTCTTTCCAAATCAACTCTGAACTTCCCAAAATTCGATTCCAACCACGCGTACAAGTCATAATACTTGAAATGAAGCTGCCCATGGCCTTAGACTGCTGAACAACACACTAGAGCTCAAAACGACCGGTCGGGTCGTTACATTCTCTCCCACTTAAACATACGTTCGTCCTCGAACGTGCTGAGAATTACACTGATGTAGTCTGAAATCACTGTTTAATTTCTCATGCACCTTCCCGTGCTACCACAACTCAATTGAGCACATCAGCTCGATAAATTCTGAAGATATTCCCTTTTATTCAAGCAAATAAGGCTTAGAGCCCAATTCCAACATCCAGAATTCTATGCCCGACCTGTTTCCAACATACGATCACCATATCAATCACTACACGTTGTACCCAAACATGACTGCATACCTTAGTTGAATTCACACCTTGCATCACTTTACTCACCAGACTACAATAACACCTTCTGATTAACTTAGTCAAAATTCCAGGAATCTGATGCTCCCATTGCACCCCATGACAGACACAGATCTTACTCTAACTCTTACAATACTGTCACGACGGAAGAGATGTGCAGAAATTCATAATCAACTGCCGAGTCAACCAATCATTGAGTCTATACTTCTGACAAGAAACATTACCACATTCTGAACCAAATAATGATCTTTGCTCCTTAATATATTTCACGTAATCAGATTGCACTGATCCTAAATCCAACAATCTTGTCTAACCCAGTACGAACTGCTCAGGCAATAAGCCACCCCGACATGACCAAAAGTCTCATATGATGCCTCGGTGTGCCAGTAGGCTACCAATTAGAATACTATATAAAAAGGAAAATGATCTCTGAAAAGGAATTTCAATTACCCCGGTCGCAAATCATATATGCGACGCGAGCGCAAAGATAATATAAGCTTCCTGTAGAAAATAGGGAACAGAACACAATAAACAGATATGGGGAACCGTACTGAACATCACACTATTGCGGCACGCAACCCGATCCGAGCAACGTAACCATGTCGGTGTGCCACCCGATCCACGCAACATAACCATGGCAGCGTGCCACCCGATCCACATACTGAACTCACATAAGGAGGTGTACATCGAGCTAAATTGCTCATTACAATAAAATACCGAATCTCGGTCACAAGCACTCTAAGTGTATAGTACCATTCCTTGGTGAGACATATAACTCCATAATCCACAACTCTAGCACAACTGAGGTGCAATACACGATCTGAATCTCAAGAGCCATCCTACTCATATAACCTCATCTCTATGCAGAACCTCAATACGTAACAAATTTACCAAGCCGTCTCACAACTCGCACGGCGCAATATATCATTACATGAAATAGCTGACGATGAAATAACACCGCGACTATTCTTCCATAAAGAGCACATCGCTGATATGATCACATATGGCCTGCTATAAAGCCGCTGTTCACATTTAAATCCATCCACGCATCCCAAACCTATTTCTGATTGCACCAACTAGGTTAATAACCTTTCAAAGGTCCATAGTAACTCCCCTTTACTCATAACACATAAGAACAACCATCATAACCGGAGCAAACCTCCTCAGTCCGTAACCCAATAAACAGAGTGCCCTCCAGGCATAAATTCTTAAATTAATGATATTACCACAATCCTCAAACTTGGTTTAAATCTTAAATCAATCAAGTGACTACATGCCACACTTATACAATCTTCCTGTGGGACACGCTCCCACAACCTTCCGAAACACATAACAGGTCCGTACATCCAAACCACCAGCCGCGCTAACGCTGAAAAGTGATCAAGAATCCTTAACCAGGATACAAAGCCCATTTTCACAAAACACCAACCTCAGGTGACACTGACGACAATACCGACTTACTTTAAACATCGAAACTCCTTTCCTGCTCATCCGAGCTCGTGACATCCTTGTCAGCACCGAACTGCAACCTTGATCCTTACTTCAAATTCCATACCACTCGCTGTACCCAACGTGCCAATAAAAGCTTTTCACTGGACTCACTTCAGGAGAAACATAGCAACACACAGGTAAATTCTCATAACGGTAGTATAGGAAAACATCTAAGTAGTGGTCTAATCCACCACAACCCTTCCGGGATTTGCCCACACATAACGGGCCATAACAGTAGAATGCTTCTGAATAACATCAATTATGACGACCGACAAGCCTCACACGTACTGCCACAAATCACATGCATAACTTGATCACACTGAAGGAACTGATCTCTACCACCGATATGTCAACTCAATTGTGGTTAACCAATATATCTTCATTCGATTTACCCTGATTGCCTTAGTAATAACAATAAATCCTTTCAAAACATAACACACTCCATCTGCTCTCACCCCGAGTAACCTTGAACCGCGAGACCATGCTGTCTCGAATCCCATGAACCATCCCATACCTTCCTTGTGCGCACATTCATAGCCTCAACTGATATGCCCATTCTGCTAATCCTTCTACGAATCCGAAGTCCTTTCTCATTTTCCTCTCAAGTGCTACACTGCAAGTCAAAACATCATAGAACATTCTGGGCCTCCACTCATAGTTGCTGCAAAAGCTTGATTCTTAACTCCACTTATAGGCTCGAAATCATTACGCAATATACTTTACTTCTTTTTAAATCCATTAGGACCGTTGCTGAGAGCCACCAGCTCTGACTTGGTCCCGAATATAATCAACTCCATAAATCTCATAACACATGAGTACCCTCTCGACGAGGCACCCTGCAGAATCACTCCCCTAGAATCCAGCATCCATATAAGGCATAAGTCCTAAACCCTTCCCCAAGTCTGAACATGAGCTAATAAGGCCAACCATAGCACCCCTTAACAATTCCTCTGCTCAAATCACCACTTATGTTATTTTCCCCATAGCCAAAATAACCCAGTAATATGCTAACAACCAGAAAACCTCGCAAGTGGTTAACCATGCAACCCAATCATAGGCGGTGGGACTCTCCCACTTAGCTTGAAGCCACTATTACACAACTCTGGAACTCACCGGGATTCCTTATCTCTTATTGACATAACCTTGCGCAATCAACCGCCTAAATTCTCGGATTCTTTCTGTATTACCCCCTTTTTATACTCTGAATCATCAACCACACTCGCACGACTGATCTTTTTGCTGCATATCAGCCCATACTTCCAATTAAACTCGTAGACTTCAATCGCCAGCCACTAAAATCCCAAATCATTCCAAACTCTCATTAAGGTGTGTAATCATCCTACCACCAAGCCCATATGCAACATCTGCCACTCTCCCACTTTGGAAAACTCACTTATTTAATCAACTATTTGACATTTGCTTCATACACCTGGCCTCCTAGGAATTTTAGCCATCGTCTGACACTTTCCACACATCTTTCCTAATCCTTTGCTACTCAGTTGTTGCCTTAATAAAATCTATCTTCGTAGCACTTGAATCCACAAATTGCTACTAACTTTAAATTTTTGCCGGAGATCATCTCTCTCGAGCTGCCAATATTATAAATGCCTATTCAACCCTGAACCACCTTGCCTAGCGACATCTAACAGTCGCTTCTTCAATACTGATCTGCAATATCCTGGTCCAAAAGCAAATTGTAGAAGATCATAACACCGGCGAATCTAGTACATTCAATAAGGACAACAACACCCCATCATAGAAGAGAACTTCCACCATGCTCGCAAATGCCGAGTTTTGTTACCCTATCAACCCAAACTTGAACATTCTCAGCCCGATTGCCTTCCCCTTTCCGGGAATAAAGTATCGAATCTCTAGATCATGCATTGAGTAAACCTCCCTTCAAGTCATTCACTGCCTCTACACGTAGGCAGACATCCTACCATCATAAAAATACCGCGGAACAATTATTCATAAGCATCATGGCAAATTGTGCCTAACCTCAGAGCTCTCAGAAGTACAGCTACTGAGCCGAAACAACAGAATATCCTTCCACAAGGCGACGATAATAGCTCAATAACCTCGCAGGGAGAACACCCGCACCACATTCGTAGAGCCATTACAATTCTTTAATTCTTGATTTATAACTAGCGCTTCGCGTCACATAATATTGAGTAGGAAAGAAACAAAGAAATAAGCCTCACAGGAATTAAATCGCACGATAAGGAATCAAGAAGGGAAGTACTACTAAGAGCCCTGTAGCCTCCCGAAGATAAGAACAGACGTCTCCATACCGATCCGCGAGACTCTACTAGACTTGCTCATGACTTGTGAGACCTAAGGGAACCTAGTGCTCTAATACTATATTGTCACGACCCAAAATCCACTAAGGGTCGTGGTGGCGCCGGACACCGCTGTCAGGCAAGCCAGCCAAAATACTTAATTACATTCCAACTTTTGTATTGTCTAAAATTATTTTTCTTAATACATTAAATAACAAATAATAAAATTTACAGAAATAACCACGAAGTCTTTAACAAAAACTTAACATTTAATATTCCGAAAAAATCCTCCCAAAACCCGGTATCACGAGTGCATGAGCAATATCTAAGAAATAATATAATACAACAATCGTCCGGAATACAATATTGGACAAAAATAAATATAGAAAACTAAAAGAGACTCTGCTGGCTACGGGTCACCTCGAGCAATAACTTCAATAACTTTCAAGGCAAACAATACAAGCATGCGCAAATCATGCCGGGGTATACGGCCCGCTCCAGCAGAAATGTAAACTGTGCATTGTCGAGGGTCGAACGGTGCGAACCATAGATGACTTCTATTTAATCTGCCGAGGCGTTCGGCCTGCTTCAAAAATAAACACACAGAAACATTCAATCAAGAAGTCAACATGGAGCAATTATTCAAAGAAAAGCTAATTCTCTTTTAAAAATCTAAGAAAATGAGGTTTAGATCTTTTTAGAAATTCATTTACTATTTCGATGTGATTTTAGCAATTCGATTATCCATGAGATTACAAATATTCCAAGTATAGCATGCTTTTGGTTCCTAGACTACCCGGACAATAGCGTAATAGTAGCTACGTACGGACTCTCGCCACCTCGTGCGTACGTAACCCCCACAAATAGGAGTACATAACCAATTAACTCACCTATGGGGAAAATTCCCTCTTACAAGGTTAGAAAGGAGACTCACCTTGCTTCGAAAAACCATAACCGGCATTCCACGCCTTTACGAAGACTCGAATCGATGCACAATGCTACAAAACTAGCCAATAATTATGTAAACCCATTAACATATGCTAAGGTACTCATTACAATCCAATTTATAACAATTCCTAACCCCGATCAAAAAGTTGAAAAAAATCCCCTCGGGCCCACGTGCCCAGAATCCGAAATTTTTCGAAGATAAAGATTACTCATAGCCTCACGAACTCAAATATATGATTTTCTCTAAATTCCATATCTAAAGTCGTGGTCAAATTCCAAGAATACTAATTTTCTAGGTTTTCCCTCAAACCCTAAGTTTTCTACAATTTTTCAAGTCTAAATCCATATATAAATCTTGTATATACTCAAAACTAGTAGAAATCACTTACCTCATGCTTGGTGATGAAAATGGCACTCCTAAGTTGCTCCAAAATCGGCTCCCATGGAAGAAATGAAGTGAAAATGAGCCAAACTTCGATTTTTAAAGAAATCTCTCTGCCTCCAGCAGTTTCCGCTTCTGCGAAAAAATTTCCGCTTCTGCGGTTATGACAGCAACCAGCTCTTTCTCGATGCAGAAATGAGCATAACTTCCTCATACGATGTCCAAATTCGACGATTCTTTTTGCTATGGCTCCAAAATTACGATACAGATCTAATGGTTAAAAACTTAATTTGAAGCTCATTTGCTTAATATGGTACCCCTTTATGTCCAAAGAAACGGCGTTGAAACATCAAATAAGAGCGTGATTACAACCCGAAACACACCCGAGTCCCCCAGGACCCCCACCAATCACACCAACCAGTCCCAAAATACATTACGGACTTGCTCGAGGCCTCAAATTACATCAAACAACGCTAAAGTCATGAATCAACCTCCAATCCAAGCGTTATGAACTTTAGAACTTCCAACTTCTACTTTCGATGCTTAAACCTATCAAATCATGTCTGATTGACCTCAAATTTGCACACAAGTCATATTTGACATTACGGACCTACTCCAGCATTCAGAATTGGATTCTGACCCCGATATCAAAAAGTCCACTTCCGGTCAAACTTCTCAAAAACCTTCAAATTTCTATCTTTAGCCAAATGGCTCCAAAATGACCTACGGACCTCGGAATTCAATTCTGATCGCGCTCCCTACTCCAGAATCACCATACGGAGCTTCTCCCAGACTCAGAATCCCAAACGGACATCGATAACACTGAAATGCATTTCAAGCCAAACTTATGAAATTTCTTTCAAAATGTTTATTTCTACAATAGACGCCAAAATGCTCCCGGGTCATCCAAAACCCGATCCGGGCATACGTCCAAGTCCGAAATCATTATACGAACATGCTGAAACGTTCAGATCCCGATTCCAAGGTTGTTTACTCAAAATTCCAATATTAGTTAATTCTTTCAACTTTAAGCTTACGAAATGGGAATTCTCCTTCCAAATCAACTCTGAAATTCCCGAAATTCGATTCCGACCGTGCGTACAAGTCATAATACCTTAAACGAAGCTGCTCATGGCCTTAGCCTGTTGAACAATGCGCTAGAGCTCAAAATGACCGGTCGGGTCATTACAATAAATTGAAATTTTTGTGTATGAATTGAACTTTTAGGATATGAATTGAGCCTTTAGGATATGAATTGGACTTTTAGTTTATGTATCGAAATTTTAGTTTATAAATTGAAGTTTTAGGATATGAATTGAACTTTTATGGATATAAGTTGAACCTTTAGGATATGAATTGAACCTTTTTGGATTATGTATTGGAATTTTAGGATATGAATTGAAATTTTGTGGATATGAATTGAACCTTAAGGATATGAATTGAACCTTTAAGATATGAATTGGACTTTTAGTTTGCATTGGAATTTTAGTTTATAAATTAAAATTTTAGGATATGAATTGAACTTTTGTGGATATGAGTTGAACCTTTAGGATATGAATTGAAATTTTTGTGTATGAATTGAACTTTTAGGATATGAATTGAGCATTTAGGATATGAATTGGACTTTTAGTTTATGTATGGAAATTTTAGTTTATAAATTGAAATTTTAGGATATGAATTGAACATTTGTGGATATGAGTTGTACCTTTAGGATATGAATTGGACTTTTAGTTTATGTATAAGAATTTTAGTTTATAAATTAAAATGTTAGGATATGAATTAAAATTTTGTGGATATGAGTCGCACCTTTAGGATGTGAATTGAACCTTTAGTATATGAATTGGACTTTTAGATTATGTATTGGAATTTTAGTTTATAAATTTAAATTTTAGGATATGAATTGAACTTTTGTGGATATGAGTTGCATCTTTAGGATATGAATTGGACTTTTAGTTTATGTATTGAAATTTTAGTTTATAAATTGAAATTTTAGGGTATGAATTGAACTTTTGTGGATATGAGTCGCACCTTTAAGATATGAATTGAAACTTTAAGATATGAATTGGACTTTTCGTTTATGTATTGGAATTTTAATTTATAAATTAAAATTTTAGGGTATGAATTGAACTTTGTTAATATGAGTTGAACCTTCAGGATATGAATTGAAATTTTTTAATTGTGTATTGGAATTTTAGTTTATAAATTAAAATTTTAGGATATGAATTGAACTTTTATGGATATGAGTTGAACCTTCAGGATATGAATTGAACATTTAGGATATGAATTGAAAATTTTGGATTATGTATTGGAATTTTAGGATATGAATTGAACTTTTGTGAAAATGAGTTGAACCTTTAGGATATGAATTGAACCTTTAGGATATGAATTGGAATTTTAGTTTATGTATTGGAATTTTAGTTTGTAATAGGATATGAATTAAACTTTTGTGGATATGAGTTGAACCTTTAGGATATGAATTAAAATTTTTGTGTATGAATTGAACTTTTAGGATATGAATTGAGCCTTTAGGATATGAATCGGACTTTTAGTTTATGTATCGAAATTTTAGTTTATAAATTGAAATTTTAGGATATGAATTGAACTTTTATGGATATGAGTTGAACCTTTAGGATATGAATTAAAATTTTTGGATTATGTATTGGAATTTTAGGATATGAATTGAACTTTTATGGATATGAGTTGAACCTTTAGGATATGAATTGGACTTTTAGTTTATATATTGGAATTTTAGTTTATAAATTAAAATTTTAGGATATGAATTGAACTTTTGTGGATATGAGTTGAACCTTTAGAATATGAATTGAACCTTTAGGATATGAATTGAAATTTTTGTGTATGAAAGGAACTTTTGGGATATGAATTGATCCTTTAGGATATGAATTGGACTTTTAGTTTATATATTGGAATTTTAGTTTATAAATTAAAATTTTAGGATATGAATTGAACTTTTGTGGATATGAGTTGAACCTTTAGAATATGAATTGAACCTTTAGGATATGAATTGAAATTTTTGTGTATGAAATGAACTTTTAGGATATGAATTGATCCTTTAGGATATGAATTGGACTTTTAGTTTATGTATGGGAATTTTAGTTTATAAACTGAAATTTTAGGATATGAACTGAACTTATGTGGATATGAGTTGCACCTTTAGGATATGAATTGGACTTTAGTTTATGTATTGGAATTTTAGATTATAAATTAAAATTTGAGGATATGAATTGAAATTTTGTGGATATGAGTCGCACCTTTAGGATGTGAATTGAACCTTTAGGATATGAATTGGACTTTTAGTTTATGTATTAGAATTTAAGTTTATAAATTAAATTTTTAGGATATGAATTGAACTTTTGTGGATATGAGTTGCATCTTTAGGTTATGAATTGGACTTTTAGTATATGTATTGGAATTTTAGTTTATAAATTAAAATTTTAGGGTATGAATTGAACATTTGTGGATATGAGTCGCACCTTTAGGATATGAATTGGACTTTTAGTTTATGTATTGGAATTTTAGGATATGAATTGAACTTTTGTGGATATGAGTCACACCTTTAGATATGAATTGAAACTTTAGGATATGAATTGGACTTTTAGTTTATGTATTGGAATTTTAGTTTATAAATTAAAATTTTAGGATATGAATTGAACTTTGTGGATATGATTTGAATCTTTAGGATATGAATTGAAATTTTTGGATTATGTATTGGAATTTTAGTTTATAAATTGAAATTTTAGGATATGAATTGAACTTTTGTGGATATGATTTGAACCTTTAGGATATGAATTGAACCTTTAAGATATGAATTGAACCTTTAAGATATGAATTGAACTTTTGTGGCTATGAGTTGAACCTTTTGGATATGAATTGAACCTTTAGGATATGAATTGGACTTTTAGTTTATGTATTGGAATTTTAGTTTATAAATTGAAATTTTAGGATATGAATTGAACATTTGTGGGTATGAGTTGTACCTTTAGGATATGAATTGAACCTTCAAGATATGAATAGAAATTTTTGGGTATGAATTGAACTTTTTAGGATATGAATTGAACCTATAGGATATGAATTGAAATTTTTGTGTATGAATTTAACTTTTAGAATATGAATTGAGCCTTTAGGATATGAATTGAACTTTGTGGATATAAATTGAGCCTTTAGTCAGGCGAGGCAATCCAACTTTCGGATTAGAGACCAACTTTAAAATATAATATTTGGATTAGAGACCAAAGTTGGTCGCTTTTTTATGATTAATAATAAATAAATAAATAATGTATTTTATATTTAGAGACCAACTTTGGTATCCAAAATTATATTATTAAAATAATAAAGCGAACAAAGTTGGTCGCTATAGTCTTTACCCGGAATATTTGGTCCTTTTATCTTAGAGACCAAAGTTTAGCGACCAACTTTGGTCCCTAAAATAAAGGGACCAGCAATATTGTGACCAGGCATATTTAATCGCTTTTTTGCGGTCGTTTTTTACCGGATTTCTAGTTATGCGTACTAAAGACTTGAAATTTCGGATGAATTTTGAAGTAAGGATAAACTACGTACCTAATTACACGGATGACTTCATAGCAAACATAGAAAGCACAGTACTTATAGTAAAAACACATTACTGTAGGTCCAGTGATTCAGGTTTAAGGGAATTATACGAAAGCAATTCCAAGCTTTCCACAGTCCAATTCGATTGGACTTTTGACAAAGACGTTTAGAGGGAAAATGACACAAATCACTACGTTTCTATATAAGCATAAAGGACACACCAACGTAAATATCAGTATGATAGAGAATATCTAGAACTATCACGGTGTCATAGGGGCGTTTTCTGTCCGTCAAAACACTGCCCATTGTGCGACAGTCAAGTGCCCACTTGACATCAGCCTTCGCTCAATTTTTCTTTCGGATTCGAGGTTTAACACTTAGAAATTATTCAAGGCAACAAAAATAAGGAGACAGTTAGATTTATGGGAAACCCTTTTCCCAACCTTTTATAAAATCAATTACAAAGGAAATTTCCGAGTTTGGCAAGGTGCTGCCACCCTTGGCAGGCACCAACTCACAAAACTACCGACAAGTGCATGAATCTGCCCTATAAAGGCCGCTCGTGCTGCCACTCGTTTAACAAGGCAATGGCATATATTTTGCCATGCTCAAGCCATAAAATAGACAGCCCTATGTCTACATTTCAGACCATTTCCCTCCCTAGGTACTTAGCCCCGTTTTATGGCTGCTAACACACATTTATATAGTGTAGTCAACCCAAATTTAGTTCCAGTTGACATCCCCCAAATGATAGGACATGATCCCCAAGATCAAAAACGTGTAGAACATGCCCTAAAATATTGCAAACTCCTGCCAACTTTTAGGACAAAGCTCAACTGTTGCCCATGTGCACAGTATCTGCCCGTAACCGACTTTGACTTTGTTAAACCAAGACTTGCTGCCCCAATTTCGTGCCTTGGCTTGGACCAGCTCCAATGCCATTGTATCCGGCTGCACTTTTCCTCAAATAGCCTTGCCATCGCCCATGAATTTGGCCAGTTTTTCGCAACTCAAGGCCATGACAAATCAGCCCGCGCACTGCCTTCCCGTTGCACATTTGCTTGCCTTGTCAAGTCGCCCCTACTTGATCAAGTCTAAACTTTGATAATACCAAGCTGATTTGGCATCAAGTCACCAAGCCTTGATGCCCTTCCCTTTGCCAAGTCATTTGCATACACTTTACTTAGGTGCCAGCCCGCTCACCTAAGTCATGGTAACATCACATTGCCAATGCCACTGCCTTGGCACTAAGCTGCCCCATTATAGCGCCGAGGTCTTTCTCGTTTTGCCTTGTCAAGCATTCGTTCAGCCCGCCTAGTTCCGTCAAGGTCTTGGCCTTTGCTTGTACGCAGCCCGCTCATATTTTTATGTTGTCCGTCACACCCTAGCCCTCAAATAGACGCATAGTCCGTCACACTTGCCCTTGTAACAGTTTGTTGCCAATGACAATACCTGCAATGTCTTGCATGTTGATTTTCCCCCTCACATAGGCCAATGGCAAGGCCATCATGCCAAAATCCTTGCCACTGTCGCGCCGCTTGTCGATCATCTTTGTCAAGGGTCTAACAAACCACCCCAACCAGTTGAATTCGACGCCCTCGTTGAATAGACTCCAGCACATGCTGGCATTTGCAAAGACATCACAAGTTCAGCACCTGTTTGAGAATTACGTTGTCCTTGCCCTCAAGTGCAACGTTTTTGTTTTCTCATTGCATTTCTTGCCCATCGTTCCCACAGCAAATTCAGCACGCCAACTGAATGATTTGAAAGAACCCACACTGATTGTTGGCACCCACAAACTTGAGATTTTCTGCATCACTGCCTTCCTTGACTTTTTCTTAATTTCTAAGCCAAGACAGTCCCTCCACGAACAAGCACATTGACCCCTTGTCTTGCAGTCTCGTCCATGTCCATCTCGACCGTGTCACGAACTTGGCCCGCTCTGATACCAGTTGTCATAGGGGTATTTTTTACCCGTCGAAACACTGCCCATTCTGCGGCAGTCAAGTGCCCACTTGACATCAGCCTTCGCTCAATTTTTCTTTCGGATTCGAGGTTAACACTTAGAAATTATTCAAGGCAACAGAAATAAGAAGGAGACAATTAGATTTACGGGAAACCCTTTCCCCAACCTTTTATAAAATCAATTACAAAGGAAATTTCCGAGTTTGGCAAGGTGCTGCCACCCTTGGCAGGCACCAACTCACAAAAATGCCGACAAGTGCACGAATCTGCTCTATAAAAGCCCCCGTCTAAGGCCGCTCGTGCTGCCACTTGTTTGGTAAGGAAATGACACATATTTTTCCATACTCAAGCCATAAAATAGACAACCCTATGTCTACATTTCAGACCATTTCCCTCCGTAGGTACTTAGCCCCGTTTTATGGCTGCTAACACATATTTATATAGTGTAGTCAGCCCAAATTTAGTTCTTATGTTCAGTTGACAACCCCCAACTGATAGGACATGATCCCCATGATAAAAAATGTGTAGAACATGTCTAGAACATGCCCCAAAATCGTGCAAACTCCTGCCAGCTTTTAGGACAAAGCTCAACTGCTGCTCATGTGCACAGCATGTGCCCGTAACCGCCTTTGACTTTGTCAAACAAAGACTTGCTGCCCCAATTTCGTGCCTTGGCTTGGACCAGCTCTAATGCCATTGTATCCAGCTGCATTGTGCCTCAAATTTCCTTGCCATCGCCTACGAACTTGGCCCGTTTGCCGCAACTCAAGGCCATGACAAGTCTGCCCGCGCACTGCCTTCCTGTTGCACATTTGCTTGCCTTGTCAAGTCGCCCCTACTTGATCAAGTCTGAACTTTGCCAATGGCAAGCTGATTTGGCATCAAGTCACCAAGCCTTGATGCCCTTCCCTTTGCCAAGTCGTTTTCACACACTTTACTTAGGTGTCAGCCCGCTCACCTAAGTCATGGCACTGCCTTGGCACTAAGCTTCCCCATTTTAGCGCCGAGATCTTTCCCATTTTGCCTTTTCAAGCATCCGTCCAGCCCGCCTAGCTTTGTCTAGGTCTTGGCCTTTGGTTGTATGCAGACAGCTCATATTTTTGATGTAGTCCGTCACAACATAGCCCTCTTATAGAAGCGTAGTCCGTCACACTTGCCCTTGCAACAGTTTGTTGCCAATGACAATACCCGCATTGTCTTGCATGTTGATTTCTCCCCGCACATACGCCAATGGCAAGGCCATCATGACAAAATCCTTGCCACTGCCGCGCCGCTTGCTGATCAACTTTATCAAGGGTCTAACAAACCACCCTAACCAGTTGAATTCTATGCCCTCGTCGAATAGACTCCAGCACATGCTGCCATTTGCAAAGACATCACAAGTTCAGCACCCGTTTGAGAATTACGTTGTCCTTGCCCTCAAGTGCAACGTTTTTGTTTTCTCATTGCATTTCTTACCCGTCGTTCCCACAGCAAATTCAGCACTCCAACTGACTGATTTGAAAGAACCCACACTGATTGTTCTTACCCACATACTTGAAATTTTCTGCATCACTGCCTTCCTTGCCTTTTTCTGAATTTCTAAGCCAAGACAGTCGCCCCACGAACAAGCACATTGACCCATTCTCTTGCAGTCTCGTCCATGTCTGTCTCGACCATGTCACAAACCTGGCCCGCTCTGATACCAGTTGTCACAGGGGCATTTTGTGTCCGTCGAAACACTGCCCATTCTGCGGCACTCAAGTGCCCACTTGACATCAGCCTTCGCCCAATTTTTCTTTCGGATTCGAGGTTTAACACTTAGAAATTATTCAAGGCAACATAAATAAGAAGGAGACAATTAGATTTACGGGAAACCCTTTTACGAACCTTTTATAAAATCAATTACTAAGGAAATTTCCGAGTTTGGCAAGGTGCTGCCACCCTTGGCAGGCACCAACTCACAAACATGCCGACAACTGCACGAATCTGCCCTATAAAAGCCCCCGCCTAAGGCCGCTCGTGCTGCCACTTGTTTGGCAAGGCAATGGCACATATTTTGCCATGCTCAAGCCATAAAATAGACAACCCTATGTCTACATTTCAGACCATTTCCCTCCCTAGGTACTTAGCCCCGTTTTATGGCTGCTAACACACATTTATATAGTGTAGTCAGCCCTAATTTAGTTCCTATGTTCAGTTGACATCCCCCAACTGATAGGACATGATCACCATGATCAAAAACGTGTAGAAAATGTCTAGAACATGCCCCAAAATCGTGCAAACTCCAGCCAACTTTTAGGACAAAGCTCAACTGTTGCCCATGTGCACAGCATGTGCCCGTAACCGCCTTTGACATTGTCAAACAAAGACTTGCTTCCCCAATTTCGTGCCTTGGGTTGGACCAGCTCCGATGCCATTGTATCCAGCTGCATTGTGCCTCAAATTGCCTTTCCATCGCTCACGAACTTGGCCCGTTTGCCACAACTCAAGGCCATGACAAGTCTGCCCGCACACTGCCTTCTCGTTGCACATTTGCTTGCCTTGTCAAGTCGCCCCTACTTGACCAAGTCTGAACTTTGCCAATGGCAAGCTGATTTGGCATCAAGTCACCAAGCCTTGATGCCCTTCCCTTTGCCAAGTCGTTTGCACACACTTTACTTAGGTGTCAGCCCGCTCACCTAAGTCATGGCAACATCACATTGCCAATGCCACTGCCTTGGCACTAAGCTTCCCCATTTTAGTGTCGAGGTCTTTCTCGTTTTGGCTTGTCAAGCATCCGTCTAGCCCGCCTAGTTCCGTCTAGGTCTTGGCCTTTGCTTGTACACAGCTTGCTCATATTTTTGATGTAGTCCGTCACAACATAGCCCTCATATAGAAGCGTAGTCCGTCACACTTGCCCTTGCAATAGTTTGTTGCCAATGACAATACCCGCATTGTCTTGCATGTTGATTTTTCCCCGCACATAGGCCAATGGCAAGGCCATCATGCCAAAATCCTTGCCACTGCCGCGCCGCTTGCCGATCAACTTTGTCAAGGGTCTAAAAAACCACCCTAACCAGTTGAATTCTACACCCTCGTCGAATAGACTCCAGCACATGCTGCCATTTGCAAAGACATCACAAGTTCAGCACCCGTTTGAGAATTACGTTGTCCTTGCCCTCAAGTGCAACGTTTTTGTTTTCTCATTGCATTTCTTACCCGTCGTTCCCACAGCAAATTCAGCACGCCAACTGACTGATTTGAAAGAACCAACACTGATTGTTCTCACCCATAAACTCGAAATTTTCTGCATCACTGCCTTACTTGCCTTTTTCTGAATTTCTAAGACAAGACAGTCCCTCCACGAACAAGCACATTGACCCCTTCTCTTGCAGTCTCTTCCATGTCCGTCTCGGCCGTGTCACGAACCTAGCCCTCTCTGATACCAGTTGTCACAAGGGCATTTTCTGTCCGTCGAAACACTGCCCATTCTGCGCCAGTCAAGTGCCCACTTGACATCAGCCATCGCCCAATTTTTCTTTCGGATTCAAGGTTTAACACTTAGAAATTATTCAAGGCAACAGAAATAAGAAGGAGACAATTAGATTTACGGGAAACCCTTTTCCCAACCTTTCATAAAATCAAGTACAAAGGAAATTTCTGAGTTTGGCAAGGTGCTACCACCCTTGGCAGTCACCAACTCACAAAAATGCCGACAAGTGCACGAATCTGCCCTATAAAAGCCCCTGCCTAAGGCCGCTCGTGCTGCCACTTGTTTGGCAAGGCAATGGCATATATTTTGCCATGCTCAAGCCATAAAATAGACAACCCTATGTCTACATTTCATACCATTTCCCTCCCTAGGTACTTAGCCCCGTTTTATGGTTGCTAACACACATTTATATAGTGTAGTCAGCCCAAATTTAGTTCCTATATTCAGTTGACATCCCCCAACTGATAGGACATGATCCCCATGATCAAAAACGTGTAGAACATGTCTAGAACATGCCCCAACATCGTGCAAACTCCAGCCAGCTTTTAGGACAAAGCTCAACTGCTGCCCATGTGCACAGCATGTGCCCGCAACTACCTTTGACTTTGTCAAACCAAGACTTGCTGCCCCTATTTCGTGCCTTGGATTGGACCAGCTCCAATGCCATTGTATCCAGCTGCACTGTGCCTCAAATTGCCTTGCCATCGCCCACGAACTTGGCCCGTTTGCCGCAACTCAAGGCCATGACAAGTCTGTCCGCGCACTACCTTCCCGTTGCATATTTGTTTGCCTTGTCAAGTCGCCCTTACTTGATCAAGTCTAAACTTTGCCAATGCCAAGCTGATTTGGCATCAAGTCACTAAGCCTTGATGCCCTTCTCTTTGCCAAGTCGTTTGCACACACTTTACTTAGGTGCAAGCCCGCTCACCTAAGTCATGGCAACATCACATTGCCAATGTCACTGCCTTGGCACTAAGCTGCCCCATTTTACCGCCGAGGTCTTTCCCGTTTTGCCTTGTCAAGCATCCGTCCAGCCCGCCTAGTTCCGTCAAGGTCTTAGCCTTTGCTTGTACGCAGCCCGCTCATATTTTTGATCTAGTCCGTCACATCCTAGCCCTCAAATAGAAGCATAGTCCGTCACACTTGCCCTTGCAACAGTTTGATGCCAATGACAATATCCGCATTGTCTTGCATGTTAATTTTTCCCCGCACATAGGCCAATGGCAAGGCCATCATGCCAAAATCTGTGCCACTACCGTGCCGCTTGCTGATCTGCTTTGTCAAGCATCTAACAAACCACCCCAACCAGTTTAATTCGATGCCCTCGTCGAATAGACTCCAGCACATGCTGCCATTTGCAAAGACATCACAAGTTCAGCACCCGTTTGAGAATTACGTTGTCCTTGCCCTCAAGTGCAACATTTTTGTTTTCTCATTGCATTTCT
Source organism: Nicotiana glauca (assembly GCA_026770625.1). Taxonomy (NCBI): domain Eukaryota; kingdom Viridiplantae; phylum Streptophyta; class Magnoliopsida; order Solanales; family Solanaceae; genus Nicotiana; species Nicotiana glauca. The sequence goes on from MU723271.1 coordinate 73,835, forward strand.
TGCCCGTCGTTCCCACAGTAAATTCAGCGTGCCAACTGGCTGATTTGAAAGAACCCATACTAATTTTTGGCACCCACAAACTTAAAATTTTCTGCATCACTGCCTTTCTTGCCTTTTTCTGAATTTCTAAGCCAAGACAGTCCCTCCACGAACAAGCACGTTGTCTTGCAGTCTCGTCCATGTCCGTATCGACCTCGTTATAAACCTGGCCCGCTCTGATACCAGTTGTCACAGGAGCATTTTTTGTCCATCGAAATACTGCCCATTATGCGGCAGTCAAGTGCCTAGTTGACATCAGCCTTCACCCAATTTTTCTTTCGGATTCGAGGTTTAACACTTAGAAATTATTCAAGGCAACAGAAATAAGAAGGAGACAATCAGATTTACGGGAAACCCTTTTTCCAACCTTTTATAAAATCAATTACAAAGGAAATTTCCGAGTTTGGCAAAGTGCTGCCACCCTTGGCAGGAACCAATTAACAAAAATGCCGACAAGTGCACGAATCTGCCCTATAAAAGCCCCTGCCTAAGGCCGCTCGTGCTGCCACTCGTTTGGCAAGGCAATGGCACATATTTTGCCATACTCAAACCATAAAATAGACAACCCTATGTCTACATTTCAGACCATTTTCCTCCCTAGGTACTTAGCCCTGTTTTATGGCTACTAACACACACTTATATAGTGTAGTCAACCCAAATTTAGTTCCTATGTTCAGTTGACATCCCCCAACTGATAGGACATGATCCCCATGATCAAAAACGTGTAGAACATGTCTAGAACATTCCACAAAATCGTGCAAACTCCTGCCAGCTTTTAGGACAAAGCTCAACTGATGCCCATGTGCACAGCATGTGCCTGTAAAATCGCCTTTGACTTTGTCAAACCAAGACTTGCTGCCCAAATTTCGTGCCTTGGCTTGGACCAGCTCCAATGCCATTGTATCCAGCTGCATTGTGCCTCAAATTGCCTTGCCATCGCCCATGAACTTGTCCCGTTTGCCGCAACTCAAGGCCATGACAAGTCTGCCTGCGCATTGTCTTCCCATTGCACATTATCTTGCCAATTCAAGTCGCCCCTACTTGATCAAGTCTGAACTTTCCCAATGGCAAGCTGATTTGGCATCAAGTCACCAAGCCTTGATGCCCTTCCCTTTGCCAAGTTGTTTGCACACACTTTACTTAGGTGTCAGCCCGCTCACCTAAGTCATGGCAACATCACATTGCCAATGCCAATGCCTTGGCACTAAGCTGCCCCATTTTAGCGCCGAGGTCTTTCCCATTTTGCCTTGTCAAGCATCCGTCCAGCCCGCCTAGTTCCGTCAAGGTCTTGGCCTTTGCTTGTATGCAGCCGCTCATATTTTTGATGTAGTCTGTCACACCATAGCCCTCAAATAGAAGCGTAGTCCGACACACTTGTCCTTGCAACAGTTTGTTGCCAATGACAATACCCGCATTGTCTTGCATGTTGATTTTCCCCCGCACATATGCCAATGGCAAGGCCATCATGCCAAAATCCTTACCACCGCCGCACCGCTTGCCGATCTGCTTTGTCAAGGGTCTAACACACGGTTGTCCATGATCGGCTCTACTGTACCTGTAGCTTTGTGTCTTAGGTCCCAAATTTTCGAGGCCCTAATTTTTAGAAATAATATATCTATAGCTATTTAACTAAAATAAAATATAATACTATTAGTATAAAAGTACACTTTTTCATGTGAAAGATGTTTTTTTTTAAATATGTAAATAAAGTAATCGTTTCACTTACTTAAGAGTGGGTAGTATGAATAATTTTTCTAACTTGTGTATTTTAATTGATTTGACAAGGAAAATAGTACAAATAGAAGATATATACTCAATCAAATAAAAAGACTTAATTCTTTTTCAAATACTTATATTGCTTATAGAAAAATATTAACAATTTCTCCAATAGTTGCTTTAGCGAAAAGAAGTTTTTTAAAATTAAAATTAATAAAATCGTAGCTAAGATCAATAATGTCTCAAAAAAGATTAAATGGTTTGTTATATTATCAATTGAAAAGCAATTATTGATCAAAGTCATAAAAAAATTATTATCAATTTTGTATCTCAAAAAGCTAGAAGAATGTCACGACCCGATTTTCAACCCGGTCGTGATGGCGCCTCTCGTTAAGACAAGGCCAACCAAGTAACCTAATTAACCTCTTATCAAAATAATTAACATAATGAATAGCCAAATATGCCTAAATGACATTTGTTAACAATATATACAACCCTACATAGCCCGACCGAGGTGTCACAAACCACGAGCATCTAAGAAGTAGGAACACAACTACAGGGCCAAGTACATATAAAAGAAAATCTGGAATCCAAAAGATAAGTCCGGTGCCGCGAACGCTGGCGGTCACCTTGCTCAGCTACAATAGCAATACCTTCAATCAACTCAAACCCGCTATCGGGTGAACAATTACCTGCATCTGCACACGAGGTGCAGGGAGTAAAGTGAGTACTCCAACTCAGTGAGTAATAAAAATAAATAATGACTAAAAGCATGAAATTTCATAAAGGCACAAATGACGCTATCTCAAGCAGTAAAATCAGTTACACAATAAAACTGTGAAGTAACAGATGATTCTCTTTTAAAAACAGTGAAGACACTTAATTTCAACAAGTAAGGAATAATCAGAAACTTGCCCCTCGGGCTCAATATCAAATTTTCAATACAGTATCAGCCCCACGGGCTCACTCCCAACTCACCAACATACAACATCAGCCTCTCGGGCTCACTCCCAACTCACAAAACACAACATCGGCCTCTCGGGCCCACTCCCAACTCACCTGGGTACCCTGCGCTCACTAGGGGTGTGTACAGACTCCGGAGGGACTCCTACAGCCCAAGCGCTATCAATAAGGCCTGAAAGCCTGAACAATATCAATATGAGGCCTGAAAGCCTGCTCATAATACACTCGAGGCCTGAAAGCCTCCTTACCAATCACTCGAGGCCTGAAAGCCTCCTCACATCACTTAAGGCCTGAAAGCCTCCTCACCAATCACTCGAGGCCTGAAAGCCTCCTCACATCACTCGACATATTCTCACATATGGCCCTCGGCCTCAATCAGTCAAGAAAATAATCAGAAGCCCCTTGGGCATCAGTAAAACAATGGTGCTCAGCTCAAACAACATTAAAAATATCATTTAAATCTCAAGTGGAGTATAAATGTAGCTGAGTTCATGAAACAGTATAATTCAGTTGAACTGAGTTCAAGTAATATTTCAATTAGTGAGGAAAAACAATGATGGAAGTTTACAAAGGATTTCAAATAGTCGGCACGAAGCCCAAGTATGGCAGTAAGCCCAAATCATCGTGAAAAACATCAAGTCTTTATCAAATACGCGGTAAAATATCAACCGGGATGGACCAAGTCACAATCCCCAATAGTAAATGACTCTGCGCTCGTCATACAGCGCGTGTTTCATCTCAACATAGTACTACGTTGTGCAACTCCGGGGTTTCAAACCCTCAGGACATCATTTAAAATCATTACTCACCTCGAACTGGTTAAATTCCTCGCTCGCGACGCCCTTGCCCCTCAAATTGGCATCCACACGCGTCGAATCTAACCAAAATCAGAGCGAATATATTACAATATGCTAAGGGAACACCACCCACTCGAAAACAATCGAAAAATATCAAGAATCTCGAAATTTGCAAAACCCGAGCCCCGAGCCCACCTCTCGAAAAATTATAAAATTAACATCACCGGCTTTCTTATCTCGCCACGAGTTCATACATACCAAATTCACAAAAATCGGAGTCCATTTGATCCCTCAAATCACTAGTTTATACTCTTTAAATTTTCAAGCCCTAACCTCCATTTTTAACCTTAATTACCTTGAATATTCAGTGTTAATCCATATTTTTACACCATAATAACATAATCTAAAACCAAGAATCCATACCTAATGAAAACTCTCGAAACCCTCTTCAAAATCGTCCAAAAATCGCCTAAGTCTGAAGCCCCAAATATTTTCTCCTTCAAAATTCGTGAAGGGGACTTAATATTGTTCTGCCCAGATTCTTTCCGCTTCTGCGCTTCAACTACCGCTTCTGCGGTCACCGCTTTTGCGGTTCCCCAACCGCTTCTGCGGTTTATCCCAAAAATGCCCAGACCGCTTCTGCGGTCCAAAATCGCATCTGCGATTCCCGCTTTTGCGGAAACCCCTCCGCTTCTACGAAAATTGCCCAGGCCTTCAAGGCCCGCTTCTGCGATCATTACGCCGCATCTGCGGAACCGCTTATGCGGTCCTTTTTCCAAGATGCGAAAATGACAGAACTAGCAAAACTTCAAACCTGCAACAAACTCCGAATCATCCGTTTAACCACCCGAAATCACCACGAGGCCCCCGGGACCTCAACCAAAAGCACAGATAAGATCTATTACTTTATTCAAACTTGCTCGAGTCATCAAATCACCATCATTAACATCAAAATCATTAAATTTCACCAAATCNCCTAACTCTACACCGGACCTCTAAATTCAATTCTGATAGCGCTCCTAAGTCACAAATCATCCCCCGAAGCTAACCAAACCACCGGAATTCACATTCGAGCCTTCTAACTATATAGTCAACTTCCGGTTGACTTTTCCAAAATAAGCTCCCTTCTAAGAGACTATCTGCCTCATTTCCAACTAAAACCAATTCAATTCTATCCGATCAACTCAAATACTGATATTGAAACATAGAACAACATAATATGGGGAAAATGGGGCGGAAACACATAAAACGACGGGTCGGATCGTCACAAAGAATAAACTTCAAACAAAAATATATATTTTAATTGTTATTAAAAAAATCTATACCTCACATTAAAGTTTTTAGCTTTAGACCACATATATTTTTGAGTCGCCCATGCCATTGTCCTGTCTTATTATAGTACGTAGTTAGTTATCACCTTAAGTGGGAGGAAAACACATCATCATTTATGACACGAATACCTAAAACTCATTCTAAACTTAGCACAAATTATTAATTATACTCCTAAACTATTTGTAGTCTTAATTGCCCCTCTAAACTTGGTCTTTTAAGTATCATTACCCCTCTGAATGTTGATGTGACAAAGAGTGTAGTGCACTCCCTTTTAAGTGCGTGGGAGTGAAGAAATATTGAAAAAATCAATTTCCAAGTATGTTATTTTTTAACTTTTAATTTTCATATAGTCCTATATAATTCTTTTTTTTATTGCAATTATGTATATCTTTGCTTCATCTTAACATACAATGTGAACTTACTCTAACTTTTATTCTTTTTAATTTCTTCTATAGATATAATGTCCAATTGTTTCAACTGTATATTTTTTTTTCTTGGGCCAAATTTGGAAAACGGTAGGTTAGAACTCCATCATTTTAGCGAAATAGAAAACTTTTAGCAAAAAATAATGGAGCATAACTAGGTGTGTTTTTTCTGTTAACATTTTCTTTAGATATAATGTCTATTTATTTTAATTGTGTATTTTTATTTTCGAGTCAAATCAGTAAAGTAAAATTTGATTTCAACTCCAATAGCTTTTACCTAATAAAAAAAGTATAGCCAAAATAATGAACTTGCAATTGTACAGTCTTTTTATTTCTTCTTTGATGCAATGACTATTTATTTTTAACTGTGTATTTTTGCTTTTTCAGGTAAAATCTACAAAAAAATATATATTTAGCTCCATAATTTAGAGCTATATAAAAAATTATATCCAAAATAATAATGTTCAAACTATGTATTTTTATATCTTTTTAGATACCTTGACTATTTATTCAATAGTATAAATCTTTATTTTCATGCCAAATTAAAAAAAAAAGAATAACTTATTTTTATTTTATTTTTAGCCAAATAAAAAAAAGCCTATATAATATAGTTCTAGCCAAGTTTTATTATAAATATTATCCGAAAAAGATTATCTAAAAATGTAACACACTTAAAAAGGTAAAAAAATATTACTTTTCAAAAAAATGCTACATGGACAGGAAAATTCATGTGACGGGCGAGTGCATGCCACTTTTTTAGGATGAGATCATCCAAATGGGTAACAACTATTGAATAACCAAGTATAGGAATAATTAGGACCACGAATAATTTAAAGATATAACCCATAATACGTGCCAAGTATAGGGGAGTCTTAAGATATTTTGCCCATCATTTATTTATAGAAAAAAGTTGCAAAGAGAAAGGTAAACAAATAAGAAAGCTAACCTGGTTGATTGTCTATGCTCTTGCATGGGGGCAGCTCAAGGGGAAGTGAAGCATTTGCTGTAAGTCTCAAAATTTTGAGGCCTCCAAAGATTTTAAGTCGTGAATTTTAAGATTTTATTTTTCGTTTAGAAAATATTAAAATTTATAGGAAAAAGTGTGAAATCTTATAAGAAAGAAAGAAAGAAAGAAAGACTAATTTTTAATAATAGAAATATTTTAGAAATGCGGTCTAAACTAATTAAATTTTCATATTAGTAAATAAAGTTTTTTTACAAAAAAATCCAAGGTAATGTATTGCAAGCACATGGATAACATCATACTAACTTGAGTTATCATTAAATATAACAGAAAAAGATAAAACTAAAAAACATATCATTCATCCAAATTTCAATTTGAAATTCTTTTAGTTAATCCTAAACGAGGATACATTCATGAGAAATCTTATTAGATTTTGTTAGATATGATATAAATCCAAATGCGACACAAAAAGAATTGAATATTAAACCATATGAGATAAAAAAAATTATTGAGTTACTCTTACTCCTCCACCAGTTTGAGCACCAACTCCCAATCTTCATGCTCTAGTTTTAGCGTCCTCTTATCAAGCACTTAGCATGTTTTCGAAATTTTTCTCTTTGCTATGTTTCACGTCATAGCGGCAGTAACGACGGAGCAGAAACAAAAGCAGACAGTGGCGAAGCAGACAGTGGCGAAGCAGAATCAGAAGGTGGCGACAGTTGTGCGAGAACAAAAGCCAGAAGGCGGCGGCACTCTTTCATTATTCGAGCATAAATGCTGAAACTTTTTTCCTTGGTCTGTTGATGTCATTTTAACTGGTTAATCGATATTATGTTATTTCCTATCATTAATTGTAATTTCACCTGAAATTTATACAACAAAGACGAGATGATGTTTTTTAGTGTTGTCTTTGATTCACTTTATGTGACATATAATTTATGTAACGATCCGATTGGTCGTTTTGAGTACCAGCACTCCGTTCAGCAGTCGGAGGCCATGAACAGCTTCATTTCGGGTATTATGACTTGTTCGCATGGCCGGAATTTAAATTCAGGAAGATCAGAGTTAAATTTAGATGAAAATTCTCATTTGAGAAGCTTAAAGTTGAAAGAATGAACTAGGATTTGATTTTTGAGTAAACGACCTCGAAATCAGGATCTGAAGGTTCCAGCAGGTTCGTATGATGATTTCGGACTTAGGCGTATGCCCGGTTCAGGTTCTGGATAAACCGGGAGCGTTTTGGCGCCTATTGTGGAAGTTAGCATTTTAAAAGAAATTTCATAAGTTTGGCTTGAAGAGCATTTCAGTGTTATTGATGTCCGTTTGGAATTCCGAGACTGGGAGTAGCTTTGTATGGTGATTCTGGAGTTGGGAGCGCGATCGGAAGTGAATTCGGAGGTCCGTAGGTCATTCTGAAGCCATTTGGCTAAAGATAGAAACTTGAAGGTTTTGGGAAGTTTGACCGGAGGTTGAATTTTTGATATCGGGGTCGGAATCCAATTCCAAAAGTTGAAGTAGGTCCGTAATGTCAAATATGACTTGTGTGCAAAATTTGAGGTCAATCGGACGTGATTTGATAGGTTTAAGCATCGAAAATAGAAGTTGGAAAGTTCAAAGTTCATAAAGCTTGAATCGGGGTGTAATTCATGGTTTTGGCAATGTTTGTTATGATTTGAGGCCTCGAGTAAGTCCGTAATGTGTTTTGGGACTGGTTGGTATGATTGGTTAAGGTCCCGGGGGCCCCAGGTGGATTCCGGGTGGTTAACGGATCAAAAATGGAATTTTGAAGAAGGCTGAAGGATCTGGTTGCTGGTGTTTTCGCTTCTGCGGAAATGGGACAGCAGAAGCGGCCCCACAGAAGCGGTTGGGGAGCCGCAGAAGCGGTTTTGTTCGAAGGATTTTGGACAGCAGATGCGGTCAAGGTTCCGCAGAAGCGGGACCGCATCTGCGGAAGAGGGGATCGCAGAAGCGGAAAAAGGGACTGAGCCCGGGACCGCAGAAGCGGCTTTCGACCGCAAAAGCAGAACCGCTTAAGCGGTAAAATTTTCGCTAAAGCGAAAATAGCTGGGGCAGTAGCATTGTTTTAAAAGTCGGATTTTGGCGATTTCTCTCTCATTTCTCATGGCTGGGGCGATTTTGGGAGGATTCAAGAGAGGTTATTCATCAACAATATTAAGGTAAGTTATTTCTACCTATTATGAGTTAAGTACATTAATTATGTATGAATTTTAGTATGAAAATGGGTATAAAATTTAAGGTTAGAGGAAGACCTAAAAATATTATATTCTTGGAATTTAGCCACGATTTGGGGTATGGAATTTAGAGAAAACTATATATTTGAGTTCCTAAGGTCATGGGTAACCTTTATCTTCGAAAATTTTCGGATTCCAGGCACGTGGGCCCGAGAGCATTTTGGTCATTTCACCAAACGGAGTTGGAAAATAGTATAATTTGAATTGTTAGCAAGTATTTGAGTATATTCTCATTAGGTTGCCATTATTTGGCTAGTTTTGGAGCTCTGTGCGTTGGTTCAAGTCTTTGGAGGAACGTAGATTGCCGGTTGCGGATCTTCGGAGCGAGGTGAGTCTCCTTTCTAATCTTGTGAGGGGGAATTTACCCCATAGGTGAAGTGAATGATTGTGTGCTCCTAATTGTGGGGGCTATGTACGCATGAGGTGACGAGAGTCCGTATGTAGCTACTATTATGCTACTGTCCGGGTAGTCTAGGATCCAAAAGCATGTTATACTTGGATTAATTGTGAACCCATTGATGGCTTGAAATGCTTAAATCATATTAAATTAATAAACGGATTTTTAAAAAAAGACTTAAGCTTTGTCTTCTCAAATTATTAAAGAGAATTGGCTTTTTCTTGGATATTTGCTTCTTGACTTCTTGACGGATTGTCTGTCTGCGTATGTTTATTTTGAAACGGGCCGAACACCTCGGCAGATTAAATAGATGCATCTATGGTACGGGTCGCTCGACCCTCGGCAGTGCACAATTTACATTTCTGTTGGAGCGGGCCGTCGACCTCGGCATGATTTGCGCATGGTTGTGCTGTTGTCTTGAACTTATTAAAGTTGCTACTGTCTCACCCTGGCTCGAGATTAATTTGCTGATAATAAAGAGTAATTTTGGAGATTTCCTATGAAAGAATTATATGTTTACTTGTTTCCTCTACTTAGATTAAAAATCATGTTATAAAATAAATCCACTGTTTAATATGTATATTGAGGATAAATAGTCATTGGACTATTAGAGAGTGTCAGAGTTGACCATCTCGTCTCTACCCCTTCGGGATTAGGCGGGACACTCACTGAGTACACGTTGATTACGCACTCATACTACACTTTTGTGCATTTTTGTTGCACAAGTATATATACCTCTAGCAGCCTATTGGGTATAGCAGCATGGACGACGCTGGGACTAGATGAGCTGCATCATTCGAGGCGACCGCAGCCAGGGTAGTCCCTTCCAGTGTACTGTATTTACTTTCCATCCACTGTATTCCGGACGAATGTTATATTTTATTTCTCTTATCAGTAGTTGCTCATGTACTTGTGACACCGGGTTTCTGGGATGGTTGTCAACGGATTTGTTTCAATCGTTATTATTTAAATTTGAATTCAAGATATCAATTTTTATTTATAAAAATGGAAGGAAAAAACTTAGATTTTCAAAAGTATTAAAAGAAGAATTAATTGATGAGTTAGTTGGCTGGCTTGACAGAGGTGTCCGACGCCACCACGACCCTTAGTGAATTTTGGGTCGTGACAATTTAGGAGTACGAAGATCTACTAACTAATTTTAAGTGTAAAATTACATTTTAATAATTAACAATACAAAATATTTAAAATTTGCACCTAAATTTAAATGAAGCATACCGTGACTACCACTTATCCGTATTCAAATTCTTCTTTTCCCATTTCACACTCTGCTCCATTCTTTAAATCATTTTTCCATCTTTAATTTTTTATGTTGTTAGTTTTTAATTGGCGAAATACGTATTTTTAAGTTGTCGTGAACGATTAGATGAACATCTTTACTAATCCCATTACAAATTAGATACGTCTTCTCCATTTTAAAGTGCAACCTCATGGATATTCAAGTCCAACAGATCAAAAACGTAAAATACAATCGTGCTGGCGTGCAAAAAGAACGAACTAAAAAATTACACGTGTATTTTGAAAAAAGAAAAAAAATAGCTTTAGTTTTTACAAAAAAAAAAAAGACATAGAAAATAATCCCCCTCCCATCTTTTTTTTTCTTCTTCTTGTTTAGGGGTGTTCAAAATAAACCGAAAAACCGAACCAAACAAAACTGACCAAAAAAACCGATACATTTTAGTTTGGTTTGGTTTGGTTTTGGTTTTAAATTTTAAATACCGATCAAATTTGGTTTGGTTTTTGATTTTAATCATAAAAAAATCGAACCAAACCGACTACAGGAGTAGCTATTTCAAATTTATTATTACACCTATATATATAAGTTTCAAAAATTTAATAGTAAATGTTAATAGTTTGCACTTTTTGTATAGTTCTTTACCTTTGCATTCTAGTTTGATTGGCAGTTTTCGTTTGTTAAGTGTAAGATCCATTTCGTGTGAAAAATAATATATTTTTAATTGAGTTGTTAAATTATTCATCACTATTTGATTCACTTATCATCAATATATCTTGGTAAATAATAGATTCCTCAAAGGAAAATTGATTTGATAGCATTACGTTGAAAATATGGTCTCCGGAATATGTGTTTGGTAGTGTATGCCATATATTTAAGAAATAACCGACAAATAACCGAAAAAATTAAAAAACTGACATAAACCGAATCGAGAAAAAACCGACTTAATCGTTTGGTTTGATTCTAATATTTGAAAAACCGACTTTATAAAAAGGACTAACCGGTCGTTGCAAATATAATCCGGTTTACAAGTCCGGAGTTGAATCCCACAGAGAACTAAGGCTTAGCTACAGTTGTTCAATATTGCTAAGAAGACAAGCTCGAACAATTTTTATGTTATAAATATGTGGATTACAACTGAAGATACTACGGGTTGGAGAAAAGATCAAGGAGGTCTAGAGTTATGATTTCCCCAATTGTCGGAATCCTTCCCGCTATGTCTTCTATAATTTTGCCTAAGTATTCTCTACCAATCTTGAGCGCTCTGAGTGTTGTAATTCTCTCCCGAGTAACTACCATAATTTACTAGACATATTCTCCCGAATTACGCTAGCTGGAATTAAGTATGGCTCACTCGGATCGCACCAAGGTTTCATTATCCCTAATCCCACCTTTAAACCCTCCGTATTGATTCCTCATATACGCTAGGAGTGATGTTGTTCAACAACTACCTATATATGCATTCTCTCCCGAGTAATACACACTAAATAGGCACAATCGATTGAGAGCTCTTCAACCAACCACAATAATAACGTACCTGAACAAATAGAGAAAATACTACGGCAAAACTATATTAAAGTAACATGAAAATCATCCTCCAATAGGTTCCATTAAAACCCTAAATAACAAATTAGCTATTCATAATAGTATGCATAATTACAATACTATAATTCATAACTAATAATGGAAATAGAAAGAAGGAAGTGAAATCTCCGCCTTGCTCCTAATGTGTTCTTGCCTCTTTGGGTTGAATCCCCGGTCTCCTTAGCCTCCTTAGGTCTAAAATTATGTCAAAAGTGACGTTTTTAGGTCTATTTATATGTGTAGGAAAAGACATAAAATGTGTAGGCCAAGTCCTAGTCAAACCAGGAGATGAAATAAGTTTTCAAAATTCGGAATGTGCATGCCCTAGGCCTAGCGTCGCCAGGCTAACTCCTGGTTAAGCTGGCTTTTGGCTGGCCTCGCCAGGCTATTAAGCTGGCATTTGCTTGGCCTCACCAGATCTCTCCTTTTCACTATTCTCGAGCACACTTTCAACGTTTAAGTATCTCTTTTGCTCTACTTTCATCTCCAATTCACGTACACATAAAATAGGTTCCGTTACGCGCAAATAAAGTGTAATTTATCATTAAAGCATATAAAATGCAAGGCACATAATGTGCGAAACTATGAAATTATAGCCACACATCATAATAGGCATTAGCCTTGCTTAATGGAGATGAAGGTAAGTGGGGTCCGCATAATCTAAGGTTAATGTAAAAAACAAAAAGAAAAAGACTTAATTTTGAGGGTCTCACGCGCTCAAATGCTAATATAAAGCACTTACTTTGTCATGCCAGCGCGAATAGTTCACGAGGTTGCACTTCAGTGTAGAAGAAGTGTCTAATTGGTAATGGAGTCAGTAAAGGTGTTCACCTGATCGTTTAGGACGGTGTTCATCTAATCGTTCAGGACAACTTAAAGAGATAATTTATGTATTATATTTCGCCTTTTTCTTTTTATGTCACCCTTAATACTATCTAGTGATCCTCATAAATCGCAGAAAGATCTTGAATTTGGGTAAAAAAGTCAAAGATTAGTGATATATCCAGAGTAAGTTCAAAGAATAATTTTATGCAGTTGGTGGAGGAAGCTAAACGAGTGAGTAGGATTTTATGCAGTTGGTGCACATTCGCTTTATTTCCTCTTCTTCTTGTACTTCTACGTGATAATTTGGCCTTGTATATTTTTTGCAAGGCTCTTTGTTTTATACATTGCCAGCTCCTCCGGCAAATGTCGGCATTTTGTTTTCTAATTCTTGTAAATTTTTTTTTTATGTCAAATGATGTCCTTTCTTTTCTTTTATTTCTTATGGAAGGTTACAACTACTTTCGAGTGTTTCAGTAATTTATGTATGTAGCCGCTTACATTGAAGACACGTTGACAATTACATTGAAACGTGTGATTTATGATCCCATGAAACAATCATATATCATAGAAATTTTTCAGATATCAGATAATATACATCGTTCTAGATGGGTTGTAGAACTATTTGCCAATACAAAATTTACCAAAAATGTTGGACAATATTTCTTCAGAAATATCTTCTCCACTTATTTGTCCAAGTGCCAAAGCAGCTTCCCTTAGGTCTATTGTCCAGAAATCAAGGGGTATATCTTCCTGAATTGATGATTTTAACCTCACGAAAGCCTCCTTGGTTCGAATAAGCTGCTCACATTGTCTCTGGAAATTATTAAACCAAAAAGCAGCTCTCCTTTAGCTATGAATTGCATTTTTTAGTGAAGCCATGAAAGACTTTAAACAAAGGATAAGCGGCCTAAAACGATGATTTCGTAGAAGACGATAAATAAAGGCGAAATACATAAACGGCCCCTTCAAGTTGTCCTTAACGACCAGCTGAACACCCCAACCGATCCATTTACCATTTAGACACTTCAAGTGTTTATTAAGTGTATCAAGTAAACACCCGAGTGCTGAAGACTCTATGCGTGAGCTACACTTGCCAATGATGTGTCAAATGAGCCAATTTAAAAAAGACACGTGTCAATTGGAATAAAAAATTGACACATAGTTTAAAAAAAAGAAAATACATTAAAAATGAAAAAGAAACATTCTTCCTTTACTTTTGTAAATAGCAGCACTATCCATATCCCCTCTCCCTTCCGCCCTCCCCCTTCCCCTCCCTTTCATCTTCTTCTGCTTCAGTCATATCCTCCATTGTCAAAATGGAGAAATCTGTGCAATGGAAATTTTTTTTTTTTTTCTTTCTAGTGCAATGAGAATAGACAAGGGGGCAACAACTCTGCCTTTTTTGGTAAACTCAATCAAGATCAGATGTAAAAAAGTTTCCTTCCCCCCTATGGTGGTTTCATGGTGGGTTAAGGTGATTTTATTAAGAAGAAAGGAAGAAAAGAGGCTAAGTTTGTATTAACTTTTCCTACCCAAAGAGATATGCCAACCTCAATTATTTGGTTACCAGATTCATGGATCGGATTGTTTATTGTTGTAACTGATTAAAATTTAAAAATGTGGATTTTGTTTGATTTAGATGTGGTGAAGAAGAGGTTTGGTGAAGATGGAATATTTTGGGAAGAAAGAGAAATTAATGTATGAAAAATAATATATAATGGGACCCACATAAAATAAAGTTAAATTTAAAAGAAAGAAAAAAAAAACCTTAATTTTGAGGGTTTCACGCGCTTAGAATTGAGTATAAAGCACACTTTGTCATATCAACGTGAAGGGTTCACGAGGTCGTACTTTAGTGGAGAAGAAGTGTCCAACTGAAAATAGGCTCAGTTGAGGTGTTCAGTTGGTCGTTGAGGACAACTTGAAGGGGCCGTTTATGTATTTCGCCTAAATAAATAAAAAAGAGTAGTACTCAAAAAAATAAAAGCACAGTACTTATAGTGAAGAGTAAAGACACAATACTCTAGCTCGCAGTGACACGGCCTGGCACATTGCCCAAACAATAACCTTTTGACAATAGGTAGAAAGGGGCAAATAGGGACTACTACCTAAATTTGGAACGCAACAATAGTCTACGGCTACAAAAGTTGGTCTTTTAGACTATAAATAATAGATTTCTAGGCCAACTAGTGATTCAGGTTGAAGGATTTCCTAAGCAATTCCAAGTTTCTTAGTAGGGCCAGTTCAGTTGGACATTTGACAAGACGCATGGAGGCAAACTGACAAAATCACTAGATTGCTGTGGCTAAGGTTGTGAAGACTGCAGACTAAAAAGGTAACCCCGATACCTAATGTGTGAAGATATTGATATAAGATCTAGAACTAATACGGTTCCTGTCTTTGTTGGTTTAAACTTAGTCGGAGGAACAAGCATCACCATTCATTTATAAAAGTTACAAGGAGAATAGAAATAAGAAAGATCTTCTGTAATGTAATGACAGATGAATTTAGATTAGATGCGAGAAATATTAAGTGACAAGCAGTTTGATAACTTCGCAAAGAATCAACGGAACCTATCTATGTGTAACCTTGGTGTTTAAGACAGCATATGGATAAAGATGTAAACAAGACGATTTTTCAGTTACTAACGCTCGTTTCATCATTCAATTGTCCTCTCATCCCCTTTTCTCCTTTAGGGTACAAAAGCTAGATAGTAGAATAGTACTACAGGAAGGGAATGAGAACAATTTGATTTCTTTTCAAGAAAAATTTCAGCAGCATCAGCTAGGTCTCATAGCTTTTAGACTCCTGATTTTATCGTACTCTACACTCTCTCTCTCTCTCCTCTAACGGTAAGTTTCTCCAGCAGCTCCCCCCTCCC